>PVLD010006373.1:0-101389 GCA_004027595.1 Dinomys branickii | reverse complement strand
GATTCTTCCTTTCACGCTCATAAGCTGCCATGCTGTCTTCAAGTTCTGAAATTCTTTCTTCAGTTTCATTTAAACGGTTTTTCATGCTTTCAGTGTTAGTTTTCAAAACCTGGCATTCTCTTTGGACCTGTTTTATTATTGGTAATTCATTCCTAAATTGCTCTTGTAACGTTTCCATTTGTTTCCTATTTTCTTCTAGTCTTTTGTCTATATCTTCTCTATGTGCACACAACATTTCTTCCATCATTGTTTTCAGCTCGTTTTTTATCTGAGAAATCATTGCGGGTATGTGGGTTATTTCTGCTTTGAGCTCTTTCATGGCCTGTTGGAGTTGTTTTATTTCGGATGCAATCGTTTCATAACTTGAAGTTATGAGGCTTCCTGGTTCCCCTGTATCTTCACATTCAAAACTTGTTCTAGGTGGGGTTGAGTTTTGAGACTGCATTTTGTTCCTCTGTTTTCCCATTTTTGGGTATCAGATTCAAACTGTGGAGCTATAAATTCCACAGACAGTTCAGCAGGCAAAGGTCTGCTGCAGAGGCTGCTTCAATGGTTACTTCTCTTTGGGAGAATGTCCCTTAAGCTGTCTGCTGAGATTTCCGCTTCTACTCCCTACCTCAAGACCTGGCCGGGGCAAATAAACAGCTCACCACCCCAGGATTCTTGCAGATAGGCCACTCAGGTGTTCCTCCCTGGGTGGAGCCCCTTCCCCCCTCACAAAACCCGTTGGGGCGCCTAAGTAGGTCTTCCCACCCGGGAGATCCCACAGTCCTTAAAGCTGCTTTGATGTCTCTTGCTGGGCTGAGCTTCTTCCCGATTCAGGAAAAACCGGTTAGAGCGCGCACTTAACTCACCCTGTGATCGTGCAGACAGGTGTGCCCTTCAGATGTTTTTCCCTGGATGGAGATTTTCCCCGACTCAGAAATCCCGCCGGCCGGTCGCTGTTGCTCCAGTTCGTGCAGCGCTGGCTGCGGGGGTGGGGTTCTGAGAGGGATCCCGGAGCGCTGCCCGGTTTGGCGCAGTTTGTCCCAGTAGCGCGTTCTCTGTCGGGTTTAGGAGCTGAAGCCATTCTTCCCTCCGCACTCGCTCTCTCGGCTGGTCGTCTTCCCGGAAGTCCTCATTTCTGTCTTCATATTGCTATATTTCATTGTTTGGGTGGTAATCCTCTGGGAGGTTCTCTCTCTGCTGCCTACCCGGTCGCCATCTTGGCTTCTGACTTTTTGATACTTGTATTCAGGTCGCATCACCAAAGTGCAGTTTTGTTTTTATTTTGGTGTTTGTTGTTGTGTCTTAAAGTAGTTAAGGCAGGCATGGTCCTGTAATCTCACCACTCTGGGAGCCTGAGGAAGAGGATTGAAAGCTCAAGCCCAGCCTGAGTGATTCACCTAGACTGTCTAAAAATAAAAAAGGGTTGAAGATGTAGCTCAGTGCAAAGCCCCTGGGTTCAACCCCCAGTTCTACAAAAAAAGAAAAGTGTCGTGTACTGGCTGGTGTACCCATATCATGTTTCACAGGTGGGACTTATCTAGACACAGGAATAGTGTACCTGTACTTGTACAGGGACATTTTTGCTAAACTGCTGCAATAAAAAAATGTGATTTGAACGGAATGCCTCAAAGAGCGAGCAGTCAGTTCACTCACCCATTTCATCTACCCCCTGGCTAAAAGCTACTCTAAAAGGAAGACAGGAGAATCTGAGGATCCCTGCTGCAGAGAGTGCATTGGAGGAAGAAGGATACACGCAGGGATCAGGGGTCTTGTGCTCACTCATGATCGTCAAAAGTGCAGGAAAGTCCAGTTTTCCACCTTTTGACTTAGACTTCCTTCAGGCCTAGTGCCACCTTCCCATGCAAAGATGCTGGAACCCCTTTGTAAACACAGCTTCAGGAAGTAGAAAACAAAAAACCAATTAAGTCATAAAACAGAGCAAATAGGAGAATGACTGAAATGCCAACAATTCCATGTATAATGGCTCGTAAACCTCTGAACATGCCATGGAATTGGAGTGCTAGTAAACACATGCTTCATATTTAGAAGAAAATACAGAGAACAGTTGTTTTGTGTAAATTTTTGATTGCGTAGGTGGAACCAAAAGTTAAAGGTTGTTTGAAGTTTGTATTTACTTGAGCAATATTATCTAAGTTATTGTTTTGTGGCAGAAAGGATGGGTAGAGTCCTTGCTTGTCAGGGTTATACTTATACAAACTAGGCATGCTGGTGCACACCTCCAATCCCAGCGCTTAGAAGACTGAAGCAGGAGGATCCCTGTGAGTTCAAGGCCAGCCTAGGGCCTGAACTGCATAGCGATATCTTGTCTCAAAAATATATATGTATTTACATAGTTATGTCTCATTTAACATTTTTTTTAGTGGTATGGGTATAGGTTTTTTCCATGTGAGAAGATAGGATATCAGATAAGTACTGGGAGAGTTGAGATTACTTGAATCCAGTTATTTGCCTGGAAGCTACTGCCATTAGTTTGCCAGATGATGGACAGCCTGCTAATGCAGTGGCAGCAGTTGTTTATTCAGGCAACAGATACTCATTGACCATGTGTTCTATGCCAGGCAGCAGTGTGTACATAAAGGAATAAGGTTGAATAAGATGTGGCTTGGTTTTTGAGGTGGTGAGAGGAAGAACAAACATGTGCATCCAGAAACAGCACTTAGTCTAAAGTGACTGGAGTATGGGAGAATGTCCAGAACAAGGTTAGAAAGGTAAGTGAGGTGGGGCTACAAGTTGGAGCTGGCCCTATACACTGTATGAGGCCTTTCAGCTCAGTGCAGTGTTGCCTGTGGAGTTAAAAGTCAAAATAAGAAATAATGTGGCCATGCCTGTTGCATGGGCGCTGACTGGTTGCAGGAGGCTCCTTACACTGTTACAGTTGACAGCCAGTTGGCAGGGGAGATAGGATATAAGGTATTGGTGGTAGGGAGGAGGTGATATATTAACAAGGACAAGTTGGATCCATGTACCTGGGTGTGCTGCTGAGGTCACATTATTCCCCTCTATCTCAGTTTGTGATTTCATCCTTTTACCAAACAGCAGAGGCTGTCAGATGGGCATGTCCTCACCTTGCTGATAACCACCTCACTCCTGCATGCTGAGGTTCCTGTTTCTCTGTGCCTGCCATGGGGTTTTGCTACCTCTTGATCACTGCCATTCATGCTGGCTTCCACGCCTTCACCTTTCTACAGGGGACCTTGTAATTCCCCCTTCTCACCGCCTTTTAAGCACCCCGTCATTCTCCCTTCCCCACATCTGCCCGCTGCCACCTATGCCTGGTTCCCGTGCCCTTGCTGTCCTCCACAAGACCTTTCATTTCCCCTTCGCACTGACTTTCAGAAACTTCCACTCACTCCTCTACCTCTGATTATTCCAGTTATATCACAGTTTCAGGGTCAATATTGTATTTCTCCTCTTTCACTCAAGCTCAGTCTGGCTTCTAGCACCATCATTGTGCTACACATTTCTATCAAAGAAAGCTAGTTGCCAGTCCAGCGGGACTTTTTCTGTCTTTCTGAGGAGGTTCATTTATTGTCTGTGAGTTCAGTTTTGAACATGCTGAGTTTGAGGTGCCTCCAACATCCCAGAAGTGTCAAGAAGTTGAATATGTGGGTTTGGAGATCC
This sequence comes from Dinomys branickii, assembly GCA_004027595.1. Taxonomy (NCBI): domain Eukaryota; kingdom Metazoa; phylum Chordata; class Mammalia; order Rodentia; family Dinomyidae; genus Dinomys; species Dinomys branickii. The sequence continues at coordinate 97,759 of PVLD010006373.1, read as the reverse complement.
AGAGGTGTATGTATGGGCAGGTGAGTTGAATCTGTGTGACCTGCCTAGTCTGTGACACTGCACAGGGCAGGTTACCCAGAAGAGCAGATACAAATTTGAAACCGGTGCAGTACAGTGTTGCTGAGCACTTTATGCGCAGAACATCATCATTTCATAGCAGCTAGCTTGTTTGCAAAAAAGTTTTTGACCCACTTTTGCTTTTGATTCTCCAATTCATTGTTTTTGCAATACAGTATTACAAAACTTAACATTGTAGTAAACTGTTGAATTCACGGGCCTTTAAGTTATTATTTGTGATTTTTTTTTTCAAAATCAGGTAGCAAGAAGCATGATGTAAATAGATGTTTTTGTTATTTAATTGAACTTAGTAGCATTTAACATCAAATTTCTTTGAATATTTGACTGAATAGATTAATCACAGATGAGGGCTTTTTTATATAGAGTCCAGCATTTCAGGATGCTAAGTTGAAAAGGTAAGCTAAAAGCATTGTATAGATTATGTTAATGTTAAATTGGGATAAAGAGGAAAAAGAAGAAATCAGCTAGAACAAAGTGTACATAATCGTTAAATGTATGTTACAGGATATAAATTTCTTTGTCTTTTCAAAAATGTGTTATAAAGGAATGATACTCAACAAAAGATTAGGAACAAAAATGATTAATCCAGTCAAACCTAAATTCTTAGAATTAAAATATTATTTCAAGACTTCTGAAGATCATCTGTCCATAGGTAAGAGTGCACTCCAGCATACATTTTTACCTCCTCATGCCTACGTAAGTACTTGATAGCAGATTTAGAATGAGCTTTGGGAGCCCAAGTTTCAGCCTCCACATGCCAGTGAGCCACCTGCCCTGGACACAGGATTAGACTGAGGGCAAGAACAGGAGGGAGGGGTCCAGGATGTTTTGGCACGCTGCTGGCCTCTGTGGTGTGATCTCTTCCCACAGCTCCCCGGCCGCCTCTTCACAGATTCGGGTTTCAGCTCAGATGTTAGTTTGTAGGAGTCTTCCTTCCTCATCCAAATTAGCATACCCCACTCGGTCACCCACCTTCAGTGTCGCCGTTTATTCTTTCTAGCATTTATTACTGCTCATTAGTGTTACATTGATTTATTTACCTGTTTTTTTTCCTCATTTCTCTTTAAGATATGTGCTACTCGAGAACAGTCACATTGAGTTTGCTGTCATTGCCATGTCCCTGGTATTTGGAGTAATACCTGAATTACTTGGAAAATATGGAAGTAATACTGAGTGAATATGCAAGAGTGTTATTGATAAAGTTCATTCTTTTGTTGTACACTCATGGGCTTTAACAAATGCATGTCATGTGTCCACCATTAGAGTATCATGTACAATGATGTTACTACCTTAAAGATCCCCATGTTTCATCTGTTCATTCCCCCTGTTCCTGGCAACCACTAATTCTGTCAGAGTTCCCATAGCTCAGCCATTTCCAGGATGTCATGTAGATGGAATTAGACAGTAGTCTTTTCAGATTGGCTTCTTTCACTTAGAAGTACGTTTGAGACTTTTCTGTGCCTTTGTGTCTTCCTCAAATGGTAAGGTTTGGGGGCAGGGGCAGTACTGGAGGTTGAGTCCAGGGCCTTTGCACTGAGCAGTATACCCAGCTGCATTCATTCGTGTATTTATTTTGAGATAGGATCTTGCTAAGTCGCTGTGTTTCCCAGGCTGGGCTCAAACTTGCGAGCCTCCTGCTTCATTTTATTTGATAGCTGAATAATATTCCATAATACAGATTTACCAGTTTGTTCATTCATCCACCTATTGAGGGAAATCATGACTGCTTTCAGGTTTCAGCAGTTAGGGATTTTCAACTCACTTTAGTAAATGCAAAGGTGCACAGTTGATAAGGCTGGATTTAGTTTGGTAAGAAGCTGTGTTCTGAAGTGGCTCTACCATTTTACATTTCCGCCAGCAGTGAGTGAAAGCTCTTATTGCTGCACGTCCTTGCCTGCATGTGCAGTGTAGTGCTATCGTATTATTTAAATTTGCGATTCACTTACAGTCTGTCATGCTGAGCATCTTTTCAGACCTTTTTAAACTGTTGTTTGATATATTATTCCCCCTTCCCCACCACTTTGTGGTATGATTGGCAAATAAAAATTTTACACATTATGACTTAATACATTGTGAAGTGAAATGCAGCAAATTTCAAGTATATAACATTATTAGTAATTATAGTTATTACGCTATACATTAGCTCTCTAAAGTTTATTCATAACTGAAAGTCTGTACTGTTTGAACATACTTCCTCATTATTCTGACCTTCACTCCCAGCCCCTGATCACCAGGATTCTACCCTCTCTGTTTAAATGACTGTTATGGTTGATACATTGTGTCTACTTGGGGAGTCTAGAGGTTTGGCTGAGTGATTCAGCAGGAAGCCAGGGTGCTTACTTAGTATACATCCTGAGCCTGTGGAAGAGGCGGTCATGGACCTTGTGTGAGAGCTACACACCCCCTGGTTGAGGGTAGGCTGTTTACAGTGTAAGGGAGAAAAGGAGACTGCTTGCAGCCATTCCTCCCTTTTGCTGGTTTTTGCTGTGTGCTGCTGCCATGAACATTAGCCCTCTGCCATGTGCCACTCTGCCTCTGAAGCAGCCAGGTATGGACTGAAAGCTCCACAAACTGTAAGCTAAATAAGCCTTTCCTTTCTTCATTTTGGGCAATGGGTATTTTGTCTCCGCAACGAAAAAAAAGTAACCAAGACAATGACTTCAGCATTTTTATAGTTAGTACATTAGCTCAAACACTATATGTCTATGGCTTATTTCCCTTAGCATAATGTCCTCCAAGTTCACCAGTGTTGTTGGACATGACTTCTTCTTTCCTGCTGTGTATATACCACATTTTCTGAGTGTTTGTCTGGTGGTGGACAGTTGGGTTGTTTCTGTCCTAGCTGTGGTGAATAATGCTGCAGTGAACACAGTGCAAATGCCTCTTTGAGACAGTGGTTTCATTTCTTTTGATAAATACCCCTAGGGTTGCTGGAACATGTGGTAATTATAGTTTTAATTTTTTTCAGGAACTTCCCCACTGTTTTTCATAATGACTGCATGATTTCTTACTGTTTTTAATATTTTGTCATACATTTTGGATTCTGTTTCATTACAAATGTATTTCACAAACATTTTCTCCCAGCAGAGTGTCTTGTAGAGCAGAGCTTTCTAATTCTGATGAAGTCCAGTTTATCAGTATTTTCTTTCATGAGTTGTGCTTCTGGTGTTATGTCTAAAGAGTCATTGCCAAAGTCAAATTTACCTAGGTTTTCTCCTATGTTATCTTTTAGAAGATATATGTCTTAAATTTAGGTCTGTGTTCCGTTGTGAGTTAGTTTTTCAGAAAGGTTTAAAAGCTCTTATCTCTGTTCATTTTTCACATGTGAATACCTGGTTGTTCCCACACTATTTGTTAAAGACACTGTATTTTCTTCTGTATTGTGTTGCCTTGTTCCTTTGTCAAAGGTGACCTTACTATTATTAGTAGAAGATCTGTCTCTAGGTCCCTGTTCTGCCACACTGATCTTTGTTCTTTTGTCAGTCCTGCTACCTTACTAGCAAGAGTTAAGGGTAGGTAGTATCAGCCCTCTGAATTTGCTTTTCTTTAGTGTTGTGTTGGATATTCTGGGTTTTTGCCTTTCTAAATAAACTTTGAAATCATTTTCTTGATAACCACAAATAACTTCCTGGGATTTTGATTGAGATTGCGTTGATTCTGAAGGTCAAGTTGGGAAAAACTGACATTTTAATAATACTGAGTTCTCATCCATGAATGCGGGGAATCTGCATTTTTAAAGATGTTATATTGTGTTCTTTTCATTGGGGTTTTTTTAGTATTTCTCTTATAGATATTGTATACAAGTTTGTTAAACTTGAATATTTAATTTTATGTGTGTAGTAACATGAATGGCGTTATATTTAAAATTTTTAATTTGGCTTGTTTATTGCTGGTCTGTAGGAAAGCATTTAGCTTTTGTATATTGACCTTGCATTCTGCAGTCTTGCTTTGCTGGCTTGGTATTATCACACATTAGTTCCAGGAATTTTTTATTTTCTTTGGGATTTTCTACACCATCCTGTTACCTGAGCACAGTTTTATTTCTTCCTTCCTTGTGAAGTAAACCTTTTACTAATTTTGAGTAGGAGTGGCGAGAGGGAACATCCCTGCCTTATTTCCCTTCTAGGAGGAAGTCTCCTAGTTTCCTACTATTAATATGAAGTTAGGAACTTCCCCATTTCTAGTTTTCTGAAGGCTTTCAGTGGCTTTTGTTGACTATATTTTCTGTACCTATGAATACATTTTATGTTTTTATGTTGCGTGTTGATAGATTACATTAACAGATTTTCTAATGTTGAGCCAGCTTTATATGTCTGGTTATTTGTGGGAATGAGTCCCACATAGCTGTGTTGTATTATTATTCTATCCATTGTTGGATCTGATTTGCGAATTTTGTTTAGAATATTTTTATCTGTATTCATGAGAGAGATTGGTTTGTAATTTTCCTTTCTTATACTATCCTTGGTTTTGGTATTAGAGTATTGGTAGCCTCACAGAATGAGGTAGGAAATGTTCCCTCTACTATTTTCTGGAAGAGATTGTAGAAAATTATAAAATTTCTTGTAATTATATGTATAATTTCTTCCTTAAATGCTTGATCAAATTCATTAGAGACTGCAGGGTCAGTAGTAATGACCCTTTCATCTAATAGTAATGGTTTATGTCTTCTTTTCCCCCAGCCCCCATTATCCTGATTAGCAGTTTATTATTTTAATTGATCTTTGTAAAGAATTAGCTTTTGGTTTCATTGATTCTTCTGATTTCCTGATTTTTGTTGTTGTTGTTGTTTGTCTTTTTTAAGACAGGGTTTTGCTATGCAGTTCAGGCTAGCCTTGAGCTCACTTTGGAGCCTGGGCTGGCCTCGACCTAAGGATAATCCTCCTGCCTCAGCCTCCTGAGTGCTGGGATTATAGGCATGCACCACCACAGCTGACCCTTGATTTCCTGTTTCTAATTTCATTGGCTTCTACTCTTTCTTTGTTTCTGCTTATTTTAGATTTGATTTGCTGTTTTTCTAGTTCTTGAAGGTAGAGATTTACATAATGGATTATAATTTTAATATTTGGATTTGATGATATTTTTCCTTTTAGGCACTGGTTTTGCTACACCCATAAAATTTGCAAAGTTGTACTTTGATTTTTATTAATTAAAAATACCATTTCTCAAAAGAGTGTTCTCATATATGATATAGAAGTGATAACCTTGCAAGTATTTGAAGTTTTCCAGAAATAGTCTGATCCTGATTTCTAATTTAATTCTGCTTGGCTTGGGACCATACTTTGTGTAGTTTCTATTTTTAAAGTAAATATTGTGAAGATGTGTCTTATGGCCCAGATTATGGCCTGTCATAGTGAATATTAGTGTGAGCTTGAAGAAGGCGTACCCTGCTGCCTTGGAAGAAGCACGGATGTTCATTATATCCACGTGGTCAGTGCTCGCTTCGGCAGCACATATACTAAAATCCACGTGGTCAGTAGTGCTGCAGAGACCAACTCTTTCCTTAGGTTTTCTGCTTGTTGAGTCTGTCCATTTCTCGTAGAGGTATGGTTTGTTGTATACATTCACATCAAGGATTATTATTTCTTCTTGGAGAATGGACTTTATTATAATACAATGCACCTCTTTATTTGTAATAATTTTTCCGGCTCTGGACATGATATAAAGAATCATGTGATCTGTGGTTTCTTTCATTAGTGGTACCTCTGTGTTTAGCATTTACTAGTACTTTACTCCTTTTTACGGCTGAACAATACTCTGTATTTATCAGTTGATAGACGTTTGGGTTGTTTACTCTTTTTAGTGGTTAGAAATACTTCTGTAAACAATCGTGTAAGTTTTTGCATGAACATCAATTTTTAACTCTTACCAGGTATATTTTTAGGAATGAAATTGCTAGATAATTATTTTTAACTTTGTGAGAAAGGACTAAACTTCTCCACAGTGGCTGCGCTGTTTTATATTCTCACCAGCAATGTGCAAGGGTTCTAGTTTCTTTTCATTCTTTTCTTTTTTTTACCCCGCTTGCGGTACTATTGGTTGAACCTAGGACCTCCACACTAAACTATATCCTCAGCCTTTTTTTCTTTTTTCTTTTGAGAAAGGATCCCACTAAAGTTGCTAATTTGCCCAACCTGGCCTTGGAATAAGGATTCTAGTTTTTCTACATCCTCAACAATTATTTTCTGGTCCCTCTCCCCAGCCCTTTTATAAATTATGCCATTCTAATGGATATGAAAAGGGTACCTCATTGTGGTTTTGATTTGCAATTCCCTGATGATTAATGATGTTGAGAGTTACTTGTGTGCTTATTGGCTATTTTTGTATCTTTGGAGAAGTGTCTATTTAAATCTTTTCTCATTTTTAAATAGGGTTGTCTTTTTGTTGTTTAGTTGCAAGAATCCTTTGTATATTCTGGATATTAGATCTTTGGCAGATAAAGGATTTGCAAATACTCCATTGTGTGGTTGTCTTTTCACTTTCTTAACAGTGTGCTTTGACTCAAAAAAATTTAAGGTCAATTTATTGTTTCTGTTTTTGTGACATATTTAAGAAAGAAACTGTTGCCTAATCCAAGGTCATGAAGATTTCTACTTGCTTTCTTCGAAAAGCATTATAGTTTTAGCCCTTTTTTTTTTTTTTTTTTTTTGGCCTTTTTGAGACAAGGTCTCGCTATGCGGTTGAGGCTCCCTTGAGCTCACTTTGTAGCCCAGGCTGGCCTTGACCTTGCACCAATGCTCTTGCCTCAGCCTCATGGGTGCTGGGATTACAGGCATGTGCCACCACACATGGGTTAGCTCTCATTTTTTAAGTCTTTGATCCACTTTGAGGTAAAGTTTTTGTGTGTGCTGTGAGATTGGTGTCCAGTTCCATTCTCTTTCCCTCATTGTTTCTTTTCTCATTGAATAGACTTGCCATCCTTTTAAAAAATTATTTGACCAAAAATGTATGGGTTTTAGGTTATGTTTAGATGTTTAATAAACTTATAAAGTAGAAATATTTATGTGAAATGAAACAAGTGTTTATTATAAACCCCTGTATGTTTGGGGTTGTCACAATGAAAGTTGCGGGATGCAGAATTCGAAGATGCTCTAAATAACTTAGTTCTGAGCTGTATAACTTTTTTTTTTTTATTTCAGAGTATGTGTGTCAAGTTGAGTACTAATTTTAGCCAGTAGCTTTTGTTCACTGGATCTGGGTTATGGCTTCATGAAGTTCAAATATGGACTGAACTTGAAACAATATTAGCTGAGGCAGGTAAAGTAGTCTTGCCAAGAGACATATACCTGTTTATACTCAGGCTAGAGTTGCGAGCCAAGTCCTCTTTGTAGTACCACGTGATGGCAGGTAAATGTCTGGGATCATCTAGGTACCTCAAGAAGTGTTCAGGCCAATTCTGGTTCCATGTAAAGCTGCAAATGGTTTTTCCGCAGGTGTCTGTGAAATTGTGATTTGATAAGAAGTCCTCTTATCTGATATAATCGTAGCAGGTATGTAATGTTAAAAGTACCTGAAGAAATGTTGAATATAGACCTTACTAGTTTGTTTTAAAACATGTGTGTGTGTTTATTCCTCTCTGATATGGAGCCCCGCTGTTCCAGAAAAAATGATCGTTGATTACATTTTCATTTTGTTTTTCTATTTTGATTGAGAACCTAAAGGGGTTTGACTCTGGATTCTTTCTGGGTTTGTATGATCCTCCTGCTCCCTTCCCTCATGTCCAACTCAACAAACATTTTCAGGTCCTTTCAAAGCATCTTCCTTAGTTTCCTAAAAACTTTTTCACTTACACTTTCTTGGTTGATATAATGTTTAATGAAATTGTATAATCATAGTGTGTTCAGGTGGCCTTAAGTTGGATGACCATCATATCTGACTCTTGATCACCAAAAGCTTACCTAATAGGAGTCGGAGTTGAGGTGAAATAGACTATAAGTTGCTAGCTGTAAATGAGTTCCTGCCTGGAACACTAAAGAGCCATAAAGGAATACAGAGAGCAAAATCCGTGACATCTGTGTATGGAAATAAGCTAGCCTCTGAACAGCTCTCTGGCGGAACCCTCAACATGTGTGTACAGTATTAATCACAAATGTATATGTTCATGAAGAGACAGTCAAGTTGTACTGTTATCTGAGGAGGAACAGTTTGTACAGTGGCATATTAGATTGTGTTTATGTGTGCGTGCTAGTGTGTGTGTGCATATGTGTAGAAAAAGGTCTGTAAGAAACTGAAGCACAGTGTTACACAGTGAAAATTACATATTAATAGTGCTTATTTCTAAAGCATCAGGAAAGTGTGTTTTTATTTCTGTCTTTTATGTAAAGCTTTATTGCTTGAAAGTTTTTCTTAAACATTTACCTGTAAAATTAAAAGAAGGAAGCTATTCTTATTTTGACAAGGGCCTGCCTGAAGTGTGTCATTTTGAAAAATAAATTCCCTGTAGAAGGGAACCACAGGAAGACTTGGTGCCAGCACTGAGTGGTGAGCACCTTGTTACCCACACACAGCCAGGGGGCCTTTGTCCAGCAGTGTGGCTGTGTGCAGTGGCCTTTCTTTCTCTTTCTCTCCTCTTTATATGTAACTGTGATATCATTGCAATTGGTTTTCCTTTCCTGGTTAATTCTTCAGGAAGATTTTGATGTGGATCATTTCGTGTCTGACTGCCGGAAGCGAGTGCAACTGGAAATGTTGAGAGATGACCTGGAGCTGTACTACAAGCTGCTAAAAACAGCCATGGTTGAGCTCATCAACAAGGACTATGCAGACTTCGTTAACCTCTCCACCAACCTGGTGAGCTTGACCCACAGCCCTGCCCATCACTACACCCATGTATATACTGATCCTTTAAAAGTTCAGAGTTTTTAGAAACTTTTGAGTTGATTTTCCTTCAGAAATTTGAAGTGATCACCAGTCTTATTAATAGAACTAAACTGTCTGGTGTACATTTTTGTTTTTAATTCTTGTTCATGTAAGATGCATCACTTCTTATTTTTGAGTAAGAACCAAGTATTAGCAAAGAGTGAAGGTGGTGGTAGTGGAGTGGTTGTCTTTGTTAGCTGCTTTCTGAGTATGTATTAGGAAGTCTCGCTGCTTATGCAAATTTTCAAGAGTAAATGTCTGCTGTTCTCAAGGAAATGTTTAATTTACTTTCGTGTATGTATGCTAGCCAGAGCTAAGTTGAGGGAACAGTGATCAGGATTTATTTTCTGGGGACTTGATTTTATAAACTGTAGGGATGAAAATGAGCATGAGAGTTGTTTGTAAAAGTAGTTTAGAAATGCTTGAGTTTTAGCACTTGCCAAAGTTTGCCTTTTAGTCTTCTTGTTTGTATTTTATTTTGCTTTTAAATACCTTTGTCCAAAAAAGTACAGAAAGTAGCTATCTCCATGAGAATTTTAAGGACCATTAAAAGTAATAAGCCATATTTGCTTTTGGGGAAATGCACTTCAGATAACTAAGATAAGTGTTTCCTTAGGATTAGACAATTTTGTGTCCCTTGTTTTAACTTTTCTTATTGTTATGATTTCCATGTGTCTCAACAGTTGAGCACTTTTGGTGGGTACTACCTTGATCATGATGTAGATACCCACCATCACTTTTGATTGTGATGTATTTGTGCTTACTTGGTTTTTTCATTCAGGTTGGCATGGACAAAGCCCTCAACCAGCTTTCTGTGCCCTTAGGACAATTACGAGAGGAAGTTCTGGTAAGTACCCCAGATAATATTAAGCTGTCCCCCATAAAGCATGATATTCTTGTTTGCCTCCTCCCAAAATCTTATCAGTTTATTGTTTTTTGAGTGGACAGTGATTAGCCTTTTAAAAAGAATTCAGCCTTTTAAAAAGTTGTAAATACATGGTAATGTATTTGCAACTAAGTGATTCTCTACTTTAGGTTGCAGCATATGGTGCAACCTAAAAAATATGTTTGAATTAAGGTGATAGATTGTTAGAGGTGAGGGCTTTAAAATATGGGAAGTGGAGGCTGTTTGAAAGTTTAGCTTGTTCGTAATCACCAGTTCATGAGCAGACTATATTTTAACACATTCACAACAGCTCTGGTTTGAATTCACTGTCCCATCAGGCAGCTTGTACTGCTTCTCAGGGAGTCTTTGATTATAATAATGCAAGAAAGGCTTTCATTTAGCAGATCAGATGTCATCATATTATAGTTCTTTAAAGAAAACATTAAAATGGTAAAAATAATTATAGCTGATTTGTGGTACAGCAGTTGTAAATGGGTGTGCTAAAATTGAGAGAATTATTGATAGGCTTCATAAATATAAACTTATTTTAATGAAATAAATGTTGGTTATTGTAATTTTAAAAATTGGAATGAATAGTATTGATTAATTATATTAGGGAAGTAATTACTTGAATTCAAGCAACTAATTAGATTCAGTTCCTTTATAGACTTTTTATTAATTTTCTTAGTAAAAAGACTGATAAAAATATTTTGATTAGATCTGTTTGTTCCACTAGTGGTGCAAGCCGTTCAATGGAACAGTCATCCGTGTGCCACCAGTGATTCACGCCAGTGAGAAAGTGTTAAACATTTGTAATTTCACGTGTGTTTTTCCAAATGATGTTTTATGTGTGGTTAGGTTACTAGACCAGTCTACAGAAGCTATTGAAATGCTAACTGAATGTGCTCGCTTCGGCAGCACATATACTAAAATTGGAAATGCTAACTGAAGGATAGTATCAAATTAATGTAGTTCCTAATAAACATGGTACTTCGACATTTCTCTGAGATCAAGTCTGCTGTGGGAATGAGATTCCCCATCCCTAAGCCACTGTGGACAGGGATTCCATTGGGAAGGAGCATTAAAAGAGGAATTTTGGCATCCTACCCAGCAGGACATTGTGGTACCCTGTCTTGCCTACCCATCTGCCCCCCATCTGTGTCGGGGCCATGACCTCCATGTGTTCTGGCACTGTTGAAGTGTCACATGCTTGACATACTTCCCTATCATGACCTACATGTGTCACAACCAGATCGTGCACATCTTGGATGGCCTTAGCTTAACACAGTGCCTAGTGTGTAGACAGCCCTGAGTGTGTGTTAAGTGCATGTGAAGTGCTAGAAAGTGCAGAACAGCAGACATTTGCATTAGACACCTGTAGGAAGGGGTAGGAAGGAGGTCAGAAAGGATTCGTGTGGCGATAAGTCCTGAGGAGGCTTTAGCAAGCAGTTCTAAATGTCTCCGTCTTGTTTGACTTTTTAAAAGCTCATCAAAGTAGTTTTTTCTGGGATGGAAGGGACTGGTTTTTGTGGTCCACTGCTGTATTTAACTTGCCTCTGTCCAGCATTGAGGGTAGGGTATTTCCTGAGCCATAGTCTTCAACCTTACAGGCTTCTGTAAACTCTCCATGAAATGAATCAGTCTCCTGACTTCTGCTTTGCCTGTAGCCTGCCCTCATGAATCCTTGCCCTGCCTGCCTTCCACCCTGCCACACCCTTTTCCCACAACTATCTGTAGAGCCACCTCTTCACTTGTCATGTTAGACACAGATCTCTTCTTTTCTGAAGCCCTAGTTTGTGAATCCATGTGAGATTTTGAGATCACTGAGAGATAAGACTATTGCTGTCTGTTCTTCATTGTACCCTTGCTGGCTTGCACAGTAGCTAATAGTTTGTAATGTTTGTTGAATGAATGAATTTTTTTTGAGAATTTTTGTGATTTGCCCAGTTTTTCTAGATGTCCCATTACCATTATTTTGGCCTTGATTCCTGACTATCCATGCTTGGCTTACTTCATCAGCTTCTGGACATGCTTTTCTTCCTTCTATCTTAACATCCTGTTCTTGGCTTGACTCATAAATTTCCAAAGACAGTATTTTTGTTGTAATCTGTAATGTTTGAAATGTGTAAAATTAGTGCAAAGATCTTATCTGGGCAAAGCCCTCCTAAGTCAACCTTCCTTCTTAATTTCTACTTCTCTCCAAATGAAAGCCTGTAGAACCCCCAATGGGGGTGTGCCTTACTGTACTTGAACTTGTCTGCTGTCCCTTTCATCTACTAAGAATCTCCTGTCTGTACTTGTCACCATGCACAGGCTCCCAGGATCTGCTTTGTGCCCTTCAGGTTTCCACTCTTTACCTAGTACTATCCTTGTAGGAGCGTTTTTCTTTGGCAGTGAATCCTGCGTGGCCTTGGTTTTACGCGCTAGCATGCCTCTGAATCATGAGTGACACCATAGCAGTCATGTCTAATACTTTGTAATTTTGCTAGCATATGTGTGATACTGGCCTGTAGATACTAGATCTTGCAGAGTTGAATTAAACGTGTAAATTTCATGATGTTACAAAATAATTTTTAAGTCAATTTTCTTTATTCTTTCAAAGAGTCTTAGATCATCTGTCAGTGAAGGAATTCGGGCAGTAGATGAACGAATGTCTAAGCAAGAGGACATTAGGAAGAAAAAGGTATGCTGTGGTATCTTCCCTTTAAAGCTTTGACTTGTTCTAGCACTTTGTAGCCACCAGCACACTAGACATGTGGCCTTACCCTTTCTGGGACCTTTGTGGTGAGAAGCATGGTGTCATTATCAGTAGCTTAACAGGGCTGGTAAGGGCAGTATCCAGCTTTTCTTACTCCTAGGCTAATTAAAGTCCTGGGAATAAGAGAGGTGAGGAAAAATAATTAATTCTTTAAAGGGCAAATAAATTGCATAATCTTTTTTTTGAGATATGGTCTTGCTGTGTAGTTCAGACTGGCCTGGAACCCACTATGTAGCCCAGGCTGGCCTCAAACTTGCAGTGGTCCTCCTGACTCTGCCTCCCTAGTGCTGAGATTATAGGCCTGCACCATACTGCAGCTGCAGATTCTTCTTACGCTTGAATTTGCTCATAGTAGTATTAATAGTTTTAAGGAAATACACTACATGCCAGCTAATACTCTCCTCACGCTTACTGTTTTTGGTCCTGTTAGTCACTGAGATAGGAAGACAGAATTTCACAGATTGGTATATTAAAATTCCTCATTTTTTCAAAGGAAGAAGCAGCAGTGACTGGCAGTGAAGCACTTTAATGTTTAGCCAGCGTGTCATTTTTGCAGCACCCTACAGAGAAGCTATTCAGAGTAGAAGGAGCTCAGAGGCGAGCGTCCTCCACCCCTGCTCAGGGTGTTCCTCCATCCCGTTCTGGGGAAGAAAGTGCTGCCTTTGTCCCCATTGTATTTCTCTGCATGTACTTCCTGGACTATACAGTGGTCTTGTGTTACAATTTTATTGTCATAGCTGCATAATAGCAGAATTGGACTTAGAATTCAAGATCTTCATTCTAGCCTATGCTCTGCCTAGTGCTTTCTAAATTTATAGTTTACCATACATTCTTAAAACTTCAAGGGAGAGAAACCTGTTTTGGAGACCTTCTAATTGGTTCTCCCGTAGATCTCTTCCTAGCTTTCCTCCAAAGATTCAGAACATAGTATATTTCAGAAAAGACCATGACCATCATGAAAGCAGAGGGATTAGTCGTTTATTCATGTGTGCCCTGTGTCTGGAAGAATGACTTGCTTCATAGCAAATCGTTCACACTGCTTAATGACATAGTTATTAGTGAGTAACTCTATTAGTTAACTCTGTATCTTTTTATTATAATAACTCTATATCTTTTTGCTATAATGCTCCTTAGATTCTTTGATAGTATTTGACATAGTATTTGCCTTGTGTAGTGTCTTCCTGAGTCAGCCTTTGTGTATAGGTGAATTGTGCTTGTGTAATTGGAGAGTATAAATATGATTGGAAGTTAAAACATAAAAAAGCAGTCTTAAATATTGTAGAGCCAGAAGAAAAGCTCATTATGAGGGAGGTAAAAAAGAAGGAGAATGCAGAATAAGAAAGTAATAATGTGGATTGTTTTAATTGTATACTTGTGATAGATGGTTGAGATATGCTTGTTCTAGAAATCAAAAATTAGGAATTACATTTCTGGGGATTTAGTATGATGTAGAAATAGTAAAAATGTAAAATACTTTTAAGTATTCAGTATTGAATATTGGGGTTTGTATTTCTGTTTCTTTGAGTAAGATAATTTCAATTAAACATAACATTTTTTGGCTTAACTTTCATCTTTATAGATGTGTGTGTTGAGACTTATTCAAGTTATTCAATCAGTTGAGAAAATTGAAAAGATTTTAAACTCTCAAAGTTCTAAAGAAACATCTGTGTTAGAAGCAAGCAGGTAAGTGTTTCACTAAATACCTCATACCTAGACTAAGAAGTTTCTGAGTTAGAAAAAAAAATCCAAGCCTGGCTTAGTGTCTTTAAAAGTAGCTCAAGATAAATATACTGCCTGAAGTGGTACCCACCGCACACTGTTACAGAGCCTGTGTGTTTGTCAGCCTTAGTTCCCATCCACCGCTCTCCAGGAATGAGGGGCAGTGTGATTTCTTTTTTTTTTTTTTTTTAATATTTTTTATTTTTTTATTATTATTTTTATTTTTATTTTTTTGGCGGTACTGGGGATCGAACTCAGGACCCTGCACTTGCTAGGCAGATGCTTATTCCACTGAGCTATATCCCCAGTGGGGCAGTGTGATTTCTGTGAAAGATTTTAACTTTGGCTGGCCTTGCCTATGGATCAGCAGAGTCCTTACCAATCTGTCCAGTGTGGAAATGGCATTTGCCTCGGGCTTTTCAATAGGTCCCAGGTATTATTATTGATGTGTCTTGAGTTTCAAAACGCACTAACATTGTATCATTAAAAAATGGTACAGTTCCCATTTAGTTGAAAACTATAAACAGCAGAGGAGACACTCACAAACTCAAGAAGCAATGACCGTTGCTTTTGTTAGACTATAATTGTCTTACTTGCATCCTACTGTGAATCTAACATCAGCCAGGTAGGTAGGAGATTCAGGAATGAGTGGCCCAGATTATACAGACATGAGCAGAGCGCCTTCATGGAGTGGAGGAATCAAGGTTAATACAGCAAGCTCAGTAGGTGGCCTGAGCCAAGTCACTGCTGTTTTCTGCGACTGAGTTTGCCATTGTGATGTCAGATTACATTTTAGGATTTCCCTGTGCAAGGATGGACTTTTCTTTTTTGGCACTGCTGGCTAGCGCCTGAATTTTTAAATGTTTAGGAGCCCCATATATCTCTGTAGGTTAAGAAGTGAAGCATCCGCAGAGGAGATCTCTGCTTCCTCTCATGAGCAGGATGTGTCCATGAGTGATCAGTCCCTGCTGTCTTTGTTTCTTCAGCCCTCCGTATTCATGTTTTTGCCTCTTTAGTCCCTGCATCTGCACTTGTTAGTCATCATCCATCTCTTTACTGGGGGCCAGTGGAGTCTGGGTTGTCCCAGACTCCTCTGAGAGTTAAATGCTGAACTCCCCAGTGGCTCGCTCTTCACCAGTTCTCCTGCATCCTTCTCCACAGTGGCTCCCTGGCTGCTGTGAACATTGTTGATTGGTGCATTGGTGCATCACCAGTTACAGGTTGCCACCTTCCTTTCACGTTCATCTTCTGTAGGCCCATGTAATTCCAAATCCAGCTCTCAACATGCTTAAGGTATGGAAAGGTGATTGCTCAAGATAGTATGCTAGGTTGGGAAAAAGGCAAGTTTTGAAACTGTAGGTTTTAGTAAAATTCAGCCTTCTCTGCTGGATGCTGTTGATCCTGGTTGCTTCCTTTAACTCTATCCTACTTAGTTTAGTTCTTAGCAGAAGGTACACACAAGACATTAGAGAAGTAATCTTACATAAAACTTGGCTGTAGGTCTACCTCCTCTGAGAAGTCCTCCCTGACCCCTCTCCCATAGGTGCTTGTCTTGATGCTAGTCATCCAGCCTCCAGGTCTGCCAGGAATCTTCAGAGTAGAACCAGAGCCACAGTTGCTTGAGTGCTTTTCCCATCAGACTATGAGATCCCTAATGTGGGGGGCCAAGTCTTGCTCCTTACACCCAGAGTCTGAAGCTAGCATGTACCTGAGGGAAGGTCAGACATCATGCACTGTGAGGAGTGGCTGTTTCTATCTGTGCAGTTCCTTTAGGAGGTCTGTCTTCAAAGTAGCAGGCTCTGTGCCCTTCCTTGGTCTTCATTACCTTCAGAGGCTTTTCTTTGACTCAGATGGGCAAATTTGATGGTAAAGAAGGTAACCAGAACATGTTAGTGCAGAGTAAACACCTGCCTGCTAGGTCAAGAAACACACATTACGAATAACAAATCCACCCTGGGCTCTTTAAGAGAGAGCTGAGAATGTTCCAGACAGTCATGCTGGGCAGCTGCTCTCATGTCCCTCTGAACTAAGCACAGGACTGTACAGACACTGGTGTCTCCATGGGGCATATCTTGTGTCTTTATGCTGTGGACATTTCCTCTCTCACGGACTTGTCCACTAGAGACACTTCTATACTTCTCTCCTTTGGTGTTTCACTTAAACTTGAACAGCAGTTATGCTTCATGATGTGTTCTAGAGGAAAGTACATGTATTACACTTGATGGGAGATACACAATGAATGTCTTCTCACACCAAGCATAGAGACTGTGACAAAATTTTAAAGTAAGTTATTACTATTTAAATTTAGGCCTCTTCTGAGAGATTTTACTTATTGCTATTGGAGGGCCAGTATTAATTATTGATATGGCATGACTGATATTTTACAGATGTTAGAAGTAAGTCAGATTTTGATACTCAACTGCTTTAAAACTTGTAGATGTTGGTACTTGACTTGTTTGTGTGTAAAAATTGTGTCCTTGTACTTGTTTGGTACTTGATACACAAGCCAGAACATGTCAGTGTCCGTTACTTCGTGCCTCAGCCAAACTTGTCTGGTACTCATCGTTTTTGGCCCTTCCTAGTCTTCTCAGAACCAATGAGCACAAATACCAAGGTATGGCTGTATCTTAGAAGGGAGAATGAACAGGTAGAGAGGTAGGAGAGGACTCAGGTGAGTAGAGGGAGGAGAAAAGAGAAGGGAGATCAGGAGCAAGGTGGGAGTCCAGCATGTGGCCACCCTGCTGTTCAGGTGGCCCTGCTTCTGCTGGGCCTATGGCTTGAGGCGAGGCAGCACCTGTTGACTACCCACCACTCCTGGAACATTGTGGGCTGGTGGCACAGGAGACTGATCTTGACCTTGTAACAGGGTGGCCATGGCAAAACATACTCTGGGAAAGCTGGACGTGGCGGGTGTGAACCATGCTCTTGCTCTCTAGGAAGTGAATACCTGTGAAACTGAATTCTGTGCTTGTCATCCCATGCAGCCCACTCCTGACTGGACAGGTCCTAGAGAGAATCGCCACAGAGTTCAACCAGCTGCAGTTCCACGCGGTGCAGAGCAAGGGCATGCCTCTCCTAGACAAAGTTCGGCCCGTGAGTGCTGTCTGGAGCTTTTCTGTGCACTGTTGGAGAACTTGAGAAATAATTTTGGTTTAATAACACATTATACATGTGTGGACTCAGTCATATGTTCTAAATTACAGAACAACATTCATTCCTGAACTTTATATAATTTGACATATTATGTAGTACAATCAGATTTAATTTTTCCAAAGCCTTTGACTAGGCTTGAAATCTATATTTATCAAAAAGATTTCTTTTGTAGTTCCAGAGGAAATTTGCTTTTTCTCATTGTGTAGTCTGTCTAAATTCTTCCATGATGAACCAGAGATATGTTTATAGAGATTATGGGGATGGGGAGAGATTCCTTACCTGAGGAAATGTGACCGTGACCTACCGTCTAGGGGTGGGGCGTAAGGCACCAGTGAGTTTCAGAAGCTGCTTGTCGTTTGTTCCCACAGCGCATAGTTGGTATCACAGCCATGCTGCAGCAGTCCCTGGAGGGCCTCCTGTTGCAAGGCCTCCAGACCGCCAGTGTGGACATTGTGCGGCATTGCCTGCGCACTTACGCCACCATCGACAAGACAAGGGATGCCGAGGCTTTGGTGGGCCAGGTGCTGGTGAAACCCTACACAGATGAGGTTTGTGTGCTGAGTAGCTGCTCTGATTGTACTCTGCTGGGTTGGAGTGAGGTGTGCCTGAGGCATTCTTGGGAGGTCCTGGTTACTACAGGGCCAGTTGCAAGAACAGGGGTCCAGGGACACAGGTGGTGTACTGTACTTTATAGCTCAGGTATGGTCTCTACTTCAGGATAAGAGTTTTGCCCAGCAAGGTGCGTGTCCAAACCATCTTCAGTCCCTTATGCAGACTCTGTAACCACTGTCTTGTGGGAGGAGTAAACCAAGGGAGCACGTGACAGCACCGCCCCACACGAAGTGGCACAGGGAGCTGTGAGCGTGAAGTGTGTGCATGGACCTTCAGGGAGTGTGACACTGGGTCCGGTGCTTGAGGAGTTGGGAAGTCTGTTAGAACAGGGTGGTGAGGGGGCAGTATTCAGAGAGAAAGGGTTTTAATGGCAAATTAGAGGATGGTACTTGGCTACCTAGTGCTCCTCACCCATTAGGATACAGGTATAGGATAGGAGTAAGTGGGCTCTGCCAGGAACAGCCAGAGTGCAGGTTATACTCCCCAAAGCATTGTGTATGGAGCAAAAGTTCTGATGTACAGAAGCAGCGTGTCCCTGTGGGTGAACCTAGTAGACGTCACGAGACCTGTCCTTGGTGCAGATGTTTTTCCAGTAAGAACTGCAGAGAGAAAGTCCTGTGACTTCAAAGTGAAAATCTTTAATTTTTTTAAAGGGGGAAATTGAATCAAAAATTAGAAATGAAATTTGGGGATTAAGTCTGGACTTACTAGGATTACTAAAGTAACCTTCAGTTTGATATGTTGATATGTTCCTTTGTTCCATACCCATCTTTGGGGAGGGGAAAGGAGAAATTGTTTGAATATTTATCAGTAAGTAAAATTATTTTAACTATTTTTGTCCTTTTCTCCCATTTAAGTAAATTGATATATTAAAGAAATATTAGAAGTTTGTGGCATATTAATATGGGTAATATTTTCGCTTAGGATCATCTGGAAGCAGGTAAATGTGAGTTTATCAGCCCTGGTCAGCATCTTAGCTAGCTTGCATCTCCCCCACTGTCCCACCTGTGCAGCCAAACTTAGGAACAAGCTTCAAATGTGACCTGATTTTTATTTTGCTTTTTAGAAAGCATGCCAGTTGAGGAGGACAGTGGCCATGAGGAATATGTTTGGTTTGGTTTGGTTTGGCTTGGTTTTGTGTAGGCATTGTCTCTGACCTTTTTTTTCCCCTAGTTTTTATTTTGAAACAGGGTCTCACTTTAAATGCTTCTTTTTAAAATGCTATTCCCGTTGCTAGGTGATTAGCGAGCACTTCGTTGAGTCCCACCCCAGCGGCCTTCAGGTCATGTATAACAAGCTCCTGGACTTTGTTCCCCACCACTGCTGCCTTCTCCGGGAAGTCACGGGAGGCGCTGTCTCAAGGTAACCCTCGGAGGGGCCCTGCCTTGACCTCTTTCAACCTCAGCTCCACCCTTTAGCACCTTCACTGGCCACTGCTAGTGCACAGCTGGTACATGACTGGCTCACATGGGCAGGTCGCTGGTGGACCTTCGCTCTCCTCCCTCCTGGTGCAGTGAGGCAGGTGCCATCAGATTGTCCCACTGAAGAGCCCAGGCCTAAGGCTGCATCTCTGAATGTAGATCCTATCCTTGTTCCTTCTCTGTGCTTCTCACTGAATCCACCATCCTGTTACAGTTACATTCCTTCCATGATTCTGTATCATCCTGTACCGATGCCAGTTCAGTTTCAACCAGCTTTACTCAGTATGAAGTCATCTTTCAGTTTCTCCTCTCAAGTCGGTTTTCACGACTTCCCAGGTTTTTATAAATATTGCATTATGTGAACCATTGCAGTGGTTGCAGTCTACTGTCATCTCTCGTCCAGGAAAGCAGTGTCTCCCAGCTATTCTCCTTTTTCTACTCCCTCTCTATCTCAGAAGTTTGAAGATCCTTAGACTGTGTCTTTTTCCTGAATCTTGCGTGGCTTCCCAGTGCTCATGGGGAAGACCCAGGCTCCTGGGCAGAGCAGAGAAGGCTCCCCCTGGTCTGGCCCTGGCATCTCTTCACCAAGAAATCTGCCGTGGAAGGTGCCCTCCCTACCTCCAGTGCTCTGGCCAAGGTGCTAGCCACCTTTCTTCAGTGCTTGTGCACCTGCCTCCTTCTGTGTTCTTGTTGCCCTTGCTATTTCCTTTGTCTCCCTGCAGAGCTGCTATTCCACATGAAGGCCCAGCTGAGCCATCACTTCCTTGAAGAGACCGTGTTGTATCCTGATACTCATCATTAATTGTGTCCAAGACACATTGCCTTTGCTTCTGCCCTGGATTAAACTTTATCTAATAGAGAGTCACCTCCTACCTGGCCTGTTCTTTCTCACCTTGTGGCACATTTCTTGAACATAGCAGCTGCCCAGTAGTGCTTGCAAAATGAAAGAGTTCAGGAATTTTCAGTGTTACGGGAAATAAGGTCCTTGTGTTCACAGAGCAAGTAATGTACTTGGTCTTAAATTTCTTGTAGAAAATACAGCATGCAGAGTGCCTAATATTCTGCCTGAGCCTTGAAGTACCCTCTGTGTGTTCCTGTATCATTGCAAATGAAGCCTTATTTTGCCTTTTTAGCTTGGTACTTAAGAAGATGTAGTTGGATTTGGGAATAACTTAGTAGAAGTTGCGATACAAAATTAAAGAAGCCAGTGTTGTGAGACATCCAGTAATTAAATTCAACAATGCTAGCCTTGGTCCTCAGATGTCAAGTTTCAAAGCTTTAGAAGTTCTTTGTCAACAGTTCTCAGTGGGGCAGAACTCATGCAGAGGCCTCAGACACTTGGGGACTCTTAAGTCATACCAGCCTGGTTGTGCTCCAGGCTGTCGCAGTGGTGCGTGGTCTTTGTGTTCCCCTGCCATCCCTTGCTCCACTCCTAGGCACAGAGTTTCCCTTGTCCTTCCCTGTTTCTTTCCCCACATTGTGCTCCACAAACATCCAGGATCTAGAGGCTTGTTCACCTCATCAGTCATATCATCTGTTAATCTTGCAGGTCTTAAATTTGGGGAAGGGCCTTTAATTAGACATTTACTTTGTGAATGCAGAGATTCATCATTCAATGTTGATTATACTGTTGTATCTGTAAATCTTCAGTTTCATTCTTTCCTAGATGCCTTACACCACCCCCTGTGGAAAATCTGAAGACCCAGTATGTTGGGTCCTCAAAGGGCAGGTATCTTCCCTCACCTCCTCCCTCTCTGTAGTTTTTCTTCTTGCTCAGGTGAAGCTCTAATAAGATCATTGGATGCTACTCCTAAACAAGAAACAGTGCTTCCTTGATGACCTATCTAGACACCTTCTGTTGAGCAGGAAAATTATAAAACCATTTTCCAGTGTACCTACTAGAATTCTAAGTCCCAAAGTGGTATGGCAGTTTATTATACAACTCCAGTTTGCTAAAGTAAGGTTAAATTGCTCACTATCTTTAAAGAAAATTATCTTAAAATTGAGCATATTTTGTCTAGATACATGTCATGCCCATTTTTAGGAGAAAAAAATGTTTGTGGGGGTTATGTTTTGCCCAAAACCTGCCATGTAAACTCAGGTTTGCTGACTCTGAAGTGTGTGCTTTTGTCTCAGTGCTAAGTTTTTGAAATAGAAATCCAACATGCTACCAGATCTGGTGGCACACACCTGTAATCCTAGCACTCAGGAGGCTGAGGCAGAAGGATTTCAGAGAGTTCAAGGTCAGCCTGGGCTATATAGTGAGTTCAAAGCGGCCTGAACTATATAATGAAACCTTGTCTCAAAAAGAAATCCAACATCCATTGTTAAAAATGGCAAAAGAAAACATGTACACACAAAGTGCATTCATTTGTTCTCAATTTTGTTGTATGAAAATTTGTATAAAAGTCATAGAATTTTAGAACTGAAAATAGTCTTCAAGGTAGAGAAATAAGCATGAGGCTTTAGTGATAGGAAGCATGAATCATTTGCAGACCTCTGGTGGTGTCAAGGTTGAACACAGAGGTTGCTTTTCTTGTGGTAAAGAGCATTTTTGTGTGAATGGAGAGCTGTGCCGATGCATGCAGCCACTTTGCCTTATCTTTGACATAGTTGTGGGGTTTAGGTTCCATGAAATGTGTCGGGTTCAAAATGACACCAAGATCCAGGAGTGCAATAGCACCTCCAATATAGAAATAAGCTAGCTGACATAGCTGGTCTTTAGAAAAAGTTGGAGTAAGTTTTAGGCTGAGAACTTTTTAGTACAGTAGAAGAGAAGCCACGCTGGAAATTTCCTCTTTGTAATTAGAAGAGTATGGTGAACTTGACCAAGATTTTTCTCTTGTTTTACAGTGAAAAGGGCACCACTGTTCCTGGGTATGACTTCTTGGTGAACTCTGTCTGGCCAGAAATAGCAAAAGGACTAGAAGAAAAACTTCCCTCGCTCTTCAATCCTGGGGACCCTGATGCATTTCACCAGGTAGCTTCCCATCTTCTTGGTTAGTGAAGATGTTAACCCAAGACTTTGGGAAAGTCATGTTCTCTTCTGTACAGTCTTGGCTCTGTACTTTATTAAAAACAAAAATTTGAGTTGCTAAGTAAACATTTACTCTAAAACACATGCATTATTTTATCCAAGTTGTAATCTCTGACGCTTTCAGGAATAGGAATTCTTTTAGAATATAGAGTGTAATTCAGTCTAGATAACAGTTGTGACTAGATAGGTACATTATTTTCTAACTTACTTTATTTAAAAAGTCCTAAGGATCTGTGAAGTCATTATCTTTGCATTTGTTTTCCATGAAAAATTAAGTTTAGACATCTTTACTATATAATTTTGAAGGAAAACATTGACTGGATTTTTAAATGTGTTATATAAATGTCATTTACAGTTTTAAAAACTAGGAAGGCTTGGATTTGGGGGTGGAGTTTCTTTGTTTGGGGGTTTCTTTTCTTTTCTTTTCTTTTCTTTCTTTTTTTTTTTTTTTAGTACTGGAGATTAAACCCAGGACAGTGAGCTACATTGCTAGGTCCTTTTTAGATTTTTTTATTTTGAGATATGGTCTCACTCAGTTAAGTACCTAGACTGCACCTTTGATCTTCTTGCTTTAGCCTCCCAGAGTTCTGGGGTTATGGGCATGTTGTGATTGAAAAACCTTCATAGTTGAGATTTCAAAAGCATGTTCAATGATCTTTTCTCCGTGTGGCCTCTTAGCTATGCCCAGGGTACGACTGAGCATGGGGCAGATGCCTGAACCCCACCCCCACCTCCTTGCTATGTGGTGCTATCTGTTCACTTGTGCATCTTACTTCTATAGCACCTGCTGCTAGGACCCTTGATTTCCCTCCCCTCACTCTTTGCACCTGCTGCATCCAGGTGATATGTGGGACCTGTCTGCCAGCACACTGATGCCTCCTTCAGTTGCATCCGGTCTCTTTCACTTGTGCACCCATTTTCCAATTATCATAGTTGTCAGCTCTAGTTCTCTTTGCCTTTTTTTATAGTCAGCCTGCTTAATTTGCTTCTTAATTTTAAATGCATAGAGGCACAAGGTAAATATGCAGAGTTCAGAGCTAAGTAGACTTCAAAACAGTTTAGACAACACTTTGAAGCTTTTTGGTCCCAGAAATACCCGTTATCTGTTCTCTGGCATAATATAGTGTATTAAATAATAGGATGACTTGTGTTGTTTTTGATAAATGGTGTAACAACTTCTGTGACTTTGAAAGTAGGACTTTTTAAATTGGATACCATGAGCAGGGTAGAATGCTGGGTTATGGCTGAGCTGCTAAGGGAACTTCATGGTTTGCAGTGGTCTATAAAGGGTCACATTGACTATGGTCACTCAGAAGATGTTTCCACTTAGAAAGAGCCTTTCTGATAGAGCTATGACTTCACAGTTCTCAACCAGTATTCAGTGTCTGTGGCTATACTTTCCACAGATCTCCATCACTTTCTTTCCAGACAAACTTTCAGCTTCAGCCTTAATGTAGCATGTTCCTATGCAGAGGGAAGTAGCCTTGTATTTCCTTAGCATCCACGTATGCAGAGATGGAGGTTTATCCCAAAAGTGGGGAGTAGAGCCTTTTTGCACCTCAGTTGTACGCACCTGTGCCACCCTTAGATTATGAGGAACGTTGCCACAACTTTAAAGCCTGTGGTTTTGATTGCACTGAAATTCCTTTCTAAGCACAGGCCTCTGCGTATTTGGGGTCGTGGTTCGGTGACCTGGCTTGAGCTGTCGACCCCACCTGAGACGTATATAAAAAGTTCAGCAGTGACTTTGGTAGAGTCTGGTCCTGGAGGAACAGAGAACCCACAGGAAGACTGTTGCAGCCAGCTGCAGATGGCTGGGGGTCTGCTTCCTGTGCTGCTTGTTTTGTCATTGGGGCAGCTTCTTCTGCCTGACCCTCGCAGAAAAGGAATGATGATCAAGGCATTAGTTTTGGACTTTTGATCATATTAGTCAGTCTCCCTGAGAGTTTTCATGTCTCTCATCTATAAAATGGGTATGATACTCTCTCTGTTTCCTTTAAGAAGTTTTCTTAACCAGGCCTGGTCGCACAGGCCTGTAATTACAGCACTCAGAAGGCTGAAGCAGGAGGGTCACTGAGTTTGAGGCCAGCTTGAACTACATAGTGAGACCCTGTCTCAAAAAAAAAAAAACACCTTTCTTTTTTCTTTTCTTTCTGGAGAGGCAGTGAATTATACCACTTAATCCACTGTCCCTTCTGATTCCTGGTGAATGGAGTTGGGTGCCCTGGCATATGAGTGCTATTGTGCAGCTAGCACTGAACTTACAATAGTGCATCTGAGTTTCAGACAGGCTTTGCCATGTAAGACCATAAGCCTGTCACCAGCTGCCCTGGATGTTACCTCATCCCTAAGTGGGATGTTAGGTGGAAGCTTCCCCAAGTTGTCTGTCAACTCTAGAACTGTGATTTTGCATGTTGGCTTACCTTGATTATAGTTTCCAATGTGTGCTCCTGGTTAGCTTACTGATCATGAAAATTCCACTGTTTGTGCTTGTTTTAGAAATACACGATAAGTATGGATTTTGTAAGAAGATTTGAACGACAGTGTGGGTCCCAGGCCAGTGTGAAAAGACTAAGAGCACATCCTGCCTATCATAGCTTCAATAATAAGTGGAACTTGCCTGTTTATTTTCAAATAAGGTCAGTCCTTTGCTCAGTGTCTCCTACCCCCTAATTAGGATCTGAGTGCTGGTACAGAAGGTTGGCTCCTCCTCTGGGGCCATCACATTCTTTAGGAGGCAGAATTGACTCAAGAACTGTCATGGGTGCCAAACTGACAAAATAATGTCTTCTTCTGACAGTGGGAAAGAGCTCTGTACTTAGGGTGAGCTGGTCTCCAGGCCTGGCCTCCTTCCTAGCATATCCCCATTTGATCAGAGCTGCCATCAAACTCCTGCAAAAATGGGGGAATGCAGGAGTTTGGTAGCAGCTCACTCTTTCCTTTCCACACCTTACCTCTGTCTCAGATAATCACACAGCAGGTAAGAGTCTCTGAGCTGCAATGTTTGATCCCTGACAGAGCAGGGGAGCTCAGCCATGGTGTCCCCCCACCTGTCAACTTCTCAGGAGCCTGGTTGGCATTGTGATGCTTGTTCTGTGGTCTGGAAAGCAGTGCTGTCTTTCTGTCAGACCCTCAGCCTTATGACCCCAAGCTCAATCGCCTGGTCCTGCCAGTTGGTACTTCCAGAGCCTCACATGCTCCCTGGCCCTGTCAGCCACTCTAGCTGTTAACCAGGCCTGAAGCAATGCTGACAGTTGGCCAGTGCCCAGGGAACCGGCCAGTGCCCAGGGAACCCTTATATCCTCGACAGATTTGCTTTCAGTATTCAAAGCGATTGGCTAGGTTTTCTTTGTAAACTGCTTTACTTAAAATCTATGAAAAACTTTAAAATAATGCTTGACTTTGAGGTGTGTTTTATGAAAGGAGTTTTTCCATGTAAAAAATAAATTCAAGTAGGACTTCATAGAACGTTTTTATTGATTTTTCTTGGATGTTGTATTGTTCATCCTGAGGATGACTAAAGATACGCAGACACAGCTAGGGGTCAGAGTGGCACTGTCACATTATTTCAAGATCATTTAAAGTGGACCTAAGAACAAGGTGCTGGCGTTTTGACATTTTCATGAAATAATGTTATGCTGCATCCTCAGGACCAGTGTGCCCTCTTGGATCTGATGTGCCCTCACCCTGGTCATCCATAGGGAAAAGGCAGCCTCCGCCCACAGCTTACCACTGTTCTGCCCTGTCCCAGGAACCTCTGTATGCACAGCAGTGGCTCTCATGGACATGTTGGAAGTACTGTAGGATTTAAGTTTCTTAGAGAAGGGGAAGAAATGCACAGGTGACTAAAATAGCCTCAAACTATGGTCATCCAGTGGCAACCTAGAAATTGTAGACAAATAACCACTAGGAGCCTAGGGTTAGTTTGTTGTATTTCTAGAATGTTCTTCAAAACATCCACATATCTATGCTGTCCGTGTGGCACTCAGCATGTGCTGAGCACAACAGGGCTCCTCCTCTCCATTGAGGCGCAGTCTGACCACCCCTAAACCCTCACCTGGCAGTGGACATACACCTTGCTGTCTCTGGAGCCTTGGAGCAGGGGGAAGGGTAATACCCACCACAGTTGTTATTTTATATTTATACTTGCTATTTTCTGTAGCCCTGTGATGTTCGTGGAGGGATACGCAGAACAGGAATTTAGACATGTTTGCATCTGGGGAGAGTAGTGACTTCGGGGTGCATGGAGAAGCCACAGCATAGCTCCTTACAATTCCCTAAGGTGTCACCTCTCCTTTTGCTGCATTCCAAGAAATGTGACTTTGTTGTGCGAGGGGCTCCTGGCCAGGAGGCACTGTTGCGTCACACAACTACCATTCTGCATCCCTGCATCCTCACACATGTCCACAGAGAGGCAAGCACTGTGGGAGATGCAAAAATACCAAGGCCCTGCAACCTTTGTTTCTTGTGCTTTTTTGTTTGAGAATCATCATAAATGTTCACATAACTTGGTGCCCCATGTCTTTGCCTGATTCTGAATTACATACCTGCTCCCCTGCCATTTCTTCACATCACACAGTCAGCTTTGGTGCTGTGTTCCATTCCGTGGACCATGCCACGTTTACATAACTACACCTTACTTGAGGCTACATAGATGTCTTGGTTACTTTTCTCTCCTTACTGAGACAAAATACCCAAAGCCCAAATTTAAGGAAGGAAAGGTTTATTTTGCTTACCGTTTGTGGAGGTTTCAATCCATACTTGGCTGGCTCTGAAACAGGATAGCACATGGCAGAGGGCAAATGTTCCTGGTGGCAGAAAACAGCAAAGCAACAAGAACAAAAGGGAGGAGTGGCAGCAAGCAGCCTCTTTCTCTCCCTTATTTATATTGTAAGCAGGCTACCCCAACGCAGGGGGCCTGTAGCACTCACATAATCTCCATGCCTCCCTCTTGCACAGGCTCAGGATGAATACAAAGTAAGCACTCTGGCTCCCTGCTGAGTCCCGTAGTTAACCTTCTAAACTTCTCACATTGATGCAATGAACAACATTCTAGAGCAGGAAGGGTATGTCCTTTTCACCCCAGGATGTAGAACTGGTGAGTCACTTAGCCAAACCTCTAGACCCCCCCCAAGTTGACACAATGTATCAACCTTAACAATAGGTTTACCCCAGGCCTTTGCTGCTACAGATGGTACCAAGCTAACCACAGGCCTCTGCTGGGATCACTTGCTAAGTTTTGTGCAGATTTTAGAAAAGGTGCCCATGGGGCGAGAGGTCAAACTCTGCTGGTTTTTGTGAGCTCCACCACAGACTGACCGCTCTCTTGTGGTCCCTCTTGTGGTCCTTGTACACAGGGTCACCACCTCTCTTGCTCTTGCAGCTCGCACACACTTTTCTCCCCGTGATGTGTTCCTTCTGCACTCTAACCTGCAGTTTGCAAAGACTACCTGTCTGTGGGCCTCACTGGCAGCCGTCTGGTCTTTTTCCTTGCAGAGTAGATGGGGCAGCTGCAGAGAGCAGCAGCTCTAGGATCAGCACGGACCTCATGTCCTCTGCTGTGTTGTCTGGAGTGATGGTTCTTCACTCTTCAGTCTGCACCCTGCTTTTTAAAGGCATGTGTACTGTCAGAGCTCCCTTAGATAAAGTGATCTTTAACATGAGTCAGAATTTAGTTAGCAAAGAATGTAATTATTGAAAAAAAAGTGCTGATACAAGGATACAAAGATGGGAGAGTCACAAAATTGGGAAATAGGATGGCTGAGGAAGTAGCTAGCTTTAAAATAGCTACATTCTGCATAGAAATATAAGGTCTCTACTAGTCCTGTAGACACTCCCAACTCAGAGATAAGAGGTCTGTGATGGACCATCTGTCCTCAGGGGAAGCAAACCTGTCTAGGAAACAGTGTGGCTGCTGAGCAGCAGTGACCACCAGCAGGGGTGGGGAGCACCCAGAACTGGTAGATCCCAAGGCACTGAGTAGGAAGTTCTAGGTTTAACTGGCTGCCTCAGGCATTTTATCAGGCTGCAAACATAGATGCCAAACACAGCTTTTCCATTTCTTCATTTGGGATGTTTCTTTCCCTGTGTAGTACTAATGTGGGTGAATTGGAAATACCATTTGTGCGACCTTGGGGTAATTTGAGGAAAGCCAGCAGGGACTTTCCCCAAGGCCCTGAACATGGCAGTGTGTTCATTTCAGAATCATGGAGTTCTGATTCAGACTATGTGCAGTAGCAGAAAAACCCTGCCCAACAGTAGATTAGTCAAGACTGTTTATTTCTTGGTGAAGATGAAAAACTAGCTTGCAAGAATAAGTATCCTGAAGCTGATTGTGTGTTCTTGGGAATGAGCTGTCGGCGAATTGGGGCCCTGTGACTGGGAAGCAGGGAGGGTGCATGAAGAAGGATGCCTGGCAGAGCCCTCATCACTGACTTGTTCTCTTCTCAGGTTTAGAGAAGTGGCGGGATCCTTGGAGGCTGCACTAGCAGACGGGCTGGAAGACGCCCCAGGTAACCTCCTTAGTGAGAGTGGAAACAGCAGGCGTCCTTGAGGTTAGCTAGGCTCACCAGCCAGCTAGACCTTGGTTTCCGAGAATGCTCACCGTTCCCCATCATAAAGTAAGCTGGACCTGACGGGCACTTAGTTTAACTTCTTTTGTTTTTGTGCTTTGTTTTGTTTTCTGGTGCTGGGGATCATGCCCAAGGCCTCACATGTGCTAGGCAGTCACTCCATCACTGAGCTATAGTCCAGCCCAGCTTCTTTTATTTTTATAAAGCTATGAGAAACCAAATCTTTGACTTGAGATTTTTACTTTATAGAGATGATTAAAAGGATGCTTTATGGAATAGGAAAGAAGCACACCTTCTTTTCCATCCTGAATGTAACATGCGAGGTCTTAAGCCCTGTTGTCCTCACATAGTCTCTTCTCTGCAGCAGATTGCTGCAGCCTACTTCCCTCCCACTTGTGGAGTTGGGACATGTGCTTGTGCCTCTGTTCTCTGACCTTGGTGTCTGGCCCCTTGTCCTGGGCCACTGGGTAGGTAGAGGTCTATATGCAGATTTGGAGAACATGTGTGCATACCAGGCAGCTTCAGTGGTTGTATATCACGTTACAGCTCCTCATGACCAATGATATACATGGGGCTGCTTCTATAGTCACATAGATACTGGGTTCCACAGCTGAAGTGCCTGCTGTCCTCATGCACCTAAGCCCACTGCCTGACCACCCTTGTCAGCTTTGGAGGCAGGTTCTGTCTGTCATGGCTGAAGGTGCAATGTGTAGTTGACTTCTTCCATATAGAGCAGCTATCTTGGAAAAACAAATGGCATGGGACAATTCAGAACTAAAATATAAGCCCTTGAGAGTGACTGCCACTTTAGCTTGTGTTTATTGATTTGGTGTAAAGTATCTGTTAAATAAGAAATTTGAAGATGCTGAGTATGTCTGATATTCTTCCACATGCCTGGGAGGTAGCATCAGGAAGATTATCAAACATGTTGCATTATAAATGTAGAAAATGCTCACATGGTCTTTTATGGCCTCCAGTAGAAGCTGTGCTGACCACACTGTCCTTCCAAATGCCTGCTTTTATTTTTGCGTTGTACACTGGAATTCTACAGGAAATTAAAGTTTGTGAGGGATTGAAACTGCCTAAGTCCGTGGTTTTTCTCTAGCTGGAAGTCCGTATTGCCTTTTGGCTTCTCACAGAACATGGAGCAGCCTGAGAAAGTGCTGGTCGGACGAGATGTTCTTGCCATTGCTGGCACATCGTCTGTGGAGACTCACGCTTCAGATTTTGGCTCGATTCTCCGTGTTTGTCGGTGAGGTAAGCACTGGCCCTCAGCTCCACTGACCAGAACGGATAAGAATTAAAGATACATTTAGCTAGATACTCAAATGAAGTTTTAAAAATGATTGTAGTTGCCACAGGCTAACTCCATGGACAGCAGTAGCTGGTATCCAGCTGTGTTTCAGTGCTGCTCTGGCAGGTATCTGTCCCTGATGGGTCCATTTTCCCTCCTCAAAACCAGAATCTTTGAGGTCCCTTTATTTAAAACAAATACTTCAGTGAAAATGATTAGAGAGCAAAATATATATTAAACACTTACTATTTGGAAGTTTAAAAAAGTTATATCATGAAAAGAAAAAAGTTATTAACCTATTCTCTTAGGATGTCATTTTGTATTTCTGTTTGACATGTTTCTGCAGCTTGTGGCCTATACCACTGGTAGTACAAATAGATCCAATCACGTGTACTGGTCTTTTTACAAATAAAATTAGTTTAAAACTGATGGGAAATGATGCATGTACCACCAGTGGGGCATACTTCTCTAGCACAAGACATACAAATTTTAGCCCTGTTGTGAACACATTAATTCACATACATGGAAAGCCCAAGATTCCTGGTCCACAGGAATCAGTACTCAGTCCACAGCACCAGGTTTGCTAGGTCTGCAGATCTCTGAGGGCAGTCTCAGTGACAGGTACTCTTGTAAAGCAGTCGTCATGGTGCAGAGAATATAAGAAAAGGTATACAAAGGATGGCACTGTGCAGAAATACTCCTGCTGAAGGGAGTGCAGAGAAGACCTAGCCATGCTTCCATCCATCTAATGGACAGAGTGGTGGCTTTGGAGCCAGGCAGGGTTGGGCCTTGGCTCTAGCCAGATTCTGTGGCTTGGGCACAATATAGTGGATCCCCAAAATTCATGATGGTTATATAATATTCCTAGAGCACCCAGGAATTGTGAAAAACCATGAATTTCAGGTAATGGTTAGAAAACGTGTAGTTCTTATTTTTATAGTTGAAACCCTAAATATGCTATGTCTCCCACAGTTATTTAATTTAATAAAATACTATATTAATAAAGTCTTAGATGATGTAGGACATTTTTGTGGCATCTTAGGGATCTTATCAGGGGCCTTAAGAAGAACAAAACTTAGAATACTCAGTAGCAACCTGTTACATGACAGGAATGCTGGTGCATCTGTCTGAGATGGGTTACAGGGCAACAGCCAGTCAACAGCAAGCAGAATTGAGTAACGCTCTTGGATTGGCTACTTGCAAACTTCCCACCAAAAGAACAATTGCAGGGATATTGGGGTTTCAAAGAACAAGTACTAGTTAAGTTCTAAGGAAAAATCCTTGAACAACTGAGGCCGTGAACTCTTACAGGGGTATGCGGTAATCTTCGTGACTGGGACTGTGCATCTGTGAAATGGGAAAGTGGTGTCTGTTGGGAGAATTTATTTGTGGACTGAAGCACCCAGCAGATACTAAAGTGTTGAGAGCTCAGTGGAAGTTAGTTCTGTTTTCCCTCTGTTGAGAGGTCTTCTTAACAGGCTGTCTTACAGTCTTAGGGGCAGCAGCACCAGTGAGTTCCGCACCCATCAGGCCTTGCAGTCTTGCTAGCTGGTCATTCCTCTCCATTTCTTGCCAGTGATTACTTTGCCTTACATGTTCATTAATCCCATCTTTCTCTTGATGCAAATATAATTTGGTTTTTCCCTCTAAAAAGTGACACTTTGTTATTTGTATTAGTTGAAGCATAATGAAAGCTACATTTTGATTTTTTTACAGATTGGTTATAACTGTTTATTTAATAAATTTGATATGTTTTTACCTACTACAGTTAATTTTTTAAAAATCTGTAATGTTCCAGAAACTGATTTCACTGTGATTTGGGGACTGTTTATTTTCTGCTTTTTAGCCCTAGAAGTTAGACATGGAGGCAAGAAGGGTAGGTGTGCATGAGGCTACACCTCTAGAGATGTAAAGGCAGTGTCTGCCCTTAGTACATTTCCACTGTAGCTCTGCAGATGGCTGTGGTCATGTGCTGGGCTGTTGAGCTATATAAACATTCACGTGTCTTGTTAGTGTGGAAGCATCTTGTTACCAGAATCCTTTTTCAGCTTTCTTACAGGCCCATTTCTAATGAAAGTACCAAGGAGATCAAAAAACCTTCGGTGATTAGTGGCAAAGACACTTCCACTGCCCAAGGAGGTGGTGAAGACCAAGGAAGTGCTGCGTCAGACACGAGGTCCGTGGTGTCCATTTCCAGCACTCAGCTCATATACGTGGTTGTAGACCTGGACAGACTTCAGGAGCAGGTGAGCCTGTGTCCCAAAGAGTCCTTGGTGTAAGGTTGGTGTTTCGGAGTCCTGTATGTCAAAGGCAGAGCTAGTCAGCCTCGTGGGCTTTGGACTGGGGCCATGGCTGCCCTGAGGAGACCATCTTGGGCCTCCATGGCTGGTGTGTGTCCTCATCCTTCCTAGGTCCTCCTCTCGTGCCAGACCCTGATACTATGCCAACCCGTCACCCCTGCTTCCTTCCAGCAGTGCCTGCTGCACTACCTGTGTTTTTTTCGTAGTAGTTGAGGTCTGCTCAGGATGCCGGAGGTGGGCTGGATTTTAGTTTGGTTCACTGAGCCTAATGCTCTTTTAACACTTGATAGTTGAGTGTTAACATATTAAAACTTCTCCCTGTTTGCTTTGCTTAGGGCCCAGGTGTTTTTGCTTTTATCATTAAGAGAACTTTTCAGGACAGATTTTACTGTTTATATCCTCTAATACTCCACTTTCTACAAATTTAATGTTTTGTGCACTTAGGAAGATGAATCTTACGTGTTTTGAACAAGAGTGTAGTCTTTACTGGGAGCTGTGTGGTATCATAGAGAACCACAGAATAGATTTGTGCTCTTCTCTGGGCCTATTAGTAGCCTAATAATACCCATGGTTCCCATGTTGTTAACATCTCTTGCCGGAGCCTTGAGCATTGCTTTCTCTGGATGAATATTACTGAATGTCTCAATTTTAGTTCTACCACTCATTAACGATAGTCTGAGTTTGTAGAATTGCCTCTTTTTGATTCATAAGTGATAACTGAATATATATATTGCGTATGTGTTCTAGCTGCCAGAACTCTTGGAGACTATCAGACCAAAACTTGAAATGATTGGCTTTAAGAATTTTTCTTCTATCTCAGGTAAACCTGAATCTTTACACTCGGCAAATCTTTAAATAAAAAACAATGTAAAATAAAACTTCAGAGATAGGATATATTTAACATTTTCTTCCCTAGTTGTAAATCCTTGTTTGTTTTTGTATTCTGGTCTGTGGTTTTAACTCTTTTTAAAAAGATCTTTTGTTTAATTCTAATGACTTGATTTGCTTTATTATAGTACCCTCTTTCAGCACTATGATAGTACTTAAAATAAAGCGTATATCTGCGTCAAACCGAGAGCTTAAACCTTTCATCTTCCTGCCTCCGCAGCAGCCCTGGAGGACTCGCAAAGCACCTTGTCGGCCTGTGTGCCTGTCCTGAGCCGCAGGATCACGCAGGACCTGAGTGAGTCTTGCTTCAGTTACCTGAGAAGTGCCCTGGAGGTCCCCAGGCTTTACCGAAGAACCAATAAGGTCAGGATTCAGTCCCCAACACTGCAAAAAAAAAAGAC
This sequence comes from Dinomys branickii, assembly GCA_004027595.1. NCBI lineage: Eukaryota > Metazoa > Chordata > Mammalia > Rodentia > Dinomyidae > Dinomys > Dinomys branickii. The sequence continues at coordinate 63,784 of PVLD010006373.1, read as the reverse complement.
GCATTTTCTAAGATTTAAAACAAGTGCTGCACACAGGTGTTCAAAGACAGATTTTCCTGTTTATGCTTACAGACAGTGATTTAGGGAATTCTGCTTTACCAGCTGAACATTCATTTTCATGCACTTGATCTCATTTCATTCTAAATCTTACATAATTCTCCCTTCTAATTTTTTCTCCAGTTGTAGATTTTTGATATAAGTTAATGCCTTTTTAGTGAGTTTGCTACCAAAACTCATTTTCAGGAGCTGTGAAAATGATTTATGGCTAAGCTGTTGCTTCCGTCCTCAGTTGAGGGGACGTCTCCTGGCCGTGCTCTCCTCTCAGCCGTGCTGCTCGGTGTGGGACCCCACGTCTGTGGCCTTGCTCTCCCCTCTGCTGGGATGCTGTGCATGCAGTTAGGTGGCTCCGTCCCAGTACTGATGTTAGTGCTGACCTCCTGTGTGGCTCTTTCTCTTTTTGTGTTAGGATCTGAGAGGTGCAGTAGAATTACCACTTGTAGCAAAAGGAACTTCCTAATTTTCTCTTTCTAGTTTGATATGAAGGTCCTACTTGAGAGTAGGAGGGAGAGAGACCTGTCTTGTATTGCCAGACACATTTTTTCTTTTTTTCATTTTGGTACTGGGAATTGGGATCCAAGGCCTTTATACTGAGCTGCATCCCTACCCTTTTTTTAAATTTTGAGACAGTGTCTCACAGCTATGCCTCGGCTGGGCTCAACTCCCAGATACATTCTGTGTATTTATCGAGAATTCACACAGTAGGTCAGACTGTATGCTGAACTCTGCTGCGGAGTCTCACTGCTCCTCCTGTGAAGTGGGTGCTATATCTTTATTTATGGATGAAGAAACCAAAGCTAAGAAAGATGAGGTCACTCACAGGATCCTTCTCAAATGGTGACTTACTGATAAGTAAGTCGGCACCCCCTGGTGGGAGTTTCTTAGAAATGTAGCCTTGCTCTGTGCGATGGCGCACACCCATAATTTGCAGGCTGAGGTAGGAAGTTTGTTGAGAGTTCGAGGCTAGCCTGAACTACATAGCAATACCCTGTCTTAAAAAACGAAAAGAAAAAATGCAGCCTCGTAACTCATCCTCTCCACACCCCCACCCCATCCATACTGAAGAATCAGAAGCTGGATTTAAAAGGATCCCTGGGTGACTACTGCAGACAGGAAATTTTAGGAAGCAGCGCCCTAGAGGAATGGAGCTGAAGTGCAGGACCACACCTGGGCCATCCTGGCTGCAGGCATTGTCCTGTCCTGTCTTGTCCGTTCCCCTCACGGGTCCTCTAGGCATCCTGGGAGAAATAGATGTTACACTGTTTCAGAGCTGTAACAGTAGTACCCTTTTGAGCCTGAGGGTTTGGTAACTTTCTCTTTCTGTCTGTCTCTCTGTAACCCCGACCTGTTTTACTCTAGGAGGTCCCAACCACAGCATCCTCCTACGTGGACAGTGCACTGAAGCCATTTTACCAGCTTCAGAGTGGCCACAGGGATAAGGTGAAGCCCGCAGTCATTCGGCAGTGGCTGGAAGGAGCTCTCTCTGAGAGCACTCACAAGTAAGTGGCTTTCGAGTGGCTGTCTGCGCCTTACTGAGGGAGGCTGAGGAGTCACAGGGCTGTGTGTAGTTTCGACCAGAAGAGCATCTGACAGACAGCAGCACTGTCCGGCGCAGGGTGAGGCATCACGTGGTCACTCGCTCCATCTCCTTCCTTCCCCTTCCCTTCCCACTACCCTCCAGCTCTGCAGGCCTCTTGTTCAACCTGGACCATAGCCAAGCTGGCCAGCATCTGCCAGCCACCGCCTTTACTGCCCTCGGCTCCCTCTGCCTTTCCAGGTCCTTCCTCCCCAGCTCCGTCAGTCCAGCACAGCTCTGGTCACACCAGGCAATGAAAGGGCCTCCCTTCCTCGGGCTTCCCAAATGAGACCTCTAATCGAGATGAGAAGATGTACATTTTAGAGCATAATTAGAATGGACGGTTTCTGAAGCTCCCCAAATCTTGGAGCATCTCTTCCTGTCCAGTCCATCCTGCCCCAGTGCCAGCACTAGTGTTGAATCACGCCAAGAAGAGTATCATTCAGGGCGAATGGTGAAGCTCACTGGGAGAACACTTGTCTAGTGTGTGTGAGGCCCTGGGTTTCATTCCTAGCACTGCCTAAAAAACAGTTATTCTACTTTATTATTGACTTCATTTAGTTCTTAGCTTTGCAGTAGTGTTTTGTTACTTTCAATACTCGTGAGTTAAGCAGCCACTGGTGGTCAGTTAGACTCTAATAGTGATGCGTAGTACTGTTCTTGTAGACAAACTAAATTCTCTGTGTCAGATGACGAGCTTGTAGACAAAATCTAGAAGTACAGCTCTGTAATTTGAAGATTATATTGAAAATATTTGGAGAGCAATAAGCTGTATTTAAAATGCTGAGATTCTTTTATGCTTTAAATGGCCAGTGTGGAATGAAACTATGTCTCAGTCTGAAACGTGCTGCAGCTTGCACCCAGTATGTGAAAGATACTGTCCTGTCTATTTCTCATAGTGCTCAGGATTAAAACTCTGAGCAAAATTTCTGCGTGCGTCTCATGTTCTCAGGGAATGCCATGCTCTTACGACCTTTTCTTAAAACGTCAAGAAATGTTCTCTACTGTAGTTGGGCTTTACTAGAGATGAGTTTTTCTTAAAAGTTTCTTTTCGTTCACAAAGCCAGCGTCTCTGGTATGAAGCCTTCTCTCATCAGTCACCTTGTCTTGTGCCCAAGGTACTGTGAGACGGTGTCAGATGTCCTGAACTCCGTGAAGAAGATGGAGGAGAGCCTGAAGAGATTGAAGCAAGCCAGGAGAGCCCCTGCCACCAGCACCATGGGCCCCAGTGTTGGCATGAGTGACGATGACAAGATCCGGCTGCAGCTGGCCTTGGATGTGGAGTACTTGGGAGAGCAGGTGCGCCTTGGGGGAGCTGAGTCCAGGGCCCAGGGCGGTGTTGCCAGAGCTTATGAATGGCAGGCCCAGGTTCCTCTAAAGGCCAGAGTTCTGCAGTAGGAACCAGGAGAAAGGAGAAGGGCACCAAGTGTTTCCCTCGGTGACACTGGTCAGCCCTTGTGCTGTAAGCATCTGCTGGGGTCATGGTGTACATGCTCATGCACTGCTATGAGCTCACAACAGGACCTGTCGTGGTCCATAGAGCCTGGTGTGTGAATGACACCGAGGATAGCTGAAGGCCTCCCCCGCCTGTGTCATGAGGGATGAGGTCTGTGCACACCTTTAATTCCCCACCTGGGTTCTATCAGTTTTTTATAAAACATAGATTTTAGAGTGAAGGTTACATCGTGTGGCTGGTGTTGGTGTGCAGACCATCAGTAGGGGACGATGTGGGTAGCATGAACAGAAGAGATGTCCTCAGTATCACAGAACTTCAAGGTGTCTGAAGCTGCTGCTTTCCACAGAGCAGCAGCTCAAGGAAGGCCTTTGCAGAGAAAAGAAGGGAGGTGGTGCAGTGTCCTGAGAAGCCACTTGCTTTCTGGTCCGGAGCAGCGTCTTGCACACATCAGGGCCATCTGTGAATTTAGAGATGCCTCCTGCTGAAGTCATCTGCTTTGTTTCTTTATTTCAAAAGAAAAATGTAAAATCTTTTCATAAGAAAGAAAGCTTGCTACTAAGCCATGAAGAGCAAATAAGCGAAAGAACGGGGGCAAAGGGGAGAGGGAAAGGGGGCTCCTACAGCCCCAGGCCTGAGGGCCAGATGCTGAGTCATGCTGGCGCCTGCTTCGCCAGGCTTGTGTGGCCACTGTTTTTAAACACAAGCAGGAACATTGTGTGCTGAGTCTTGGCTGCCAGAGTCAGCTCAGTAGTGGCCGTGCCAAGAGTGTTTCCAGTCCGTCGGGTTCTCAGAGAAAACTGTTGGTGGCCAGTTGAGAAAGTGGGAGCTCAGGCCAGTGCTTTTGTGGAGGTTCACCATTCACTTTAAAAATGGTTTACTTTTAAAAATTTCTTTTAGTGTGAATTTTCTTTTCTAACACTTTTTTAAGATCCACAAAAGAGCCTTTTATCTAGTTAGAGTGAGATAAATTAACAGACTGGCTTCTTCGCATGCAAAGTGTTTGACCCCAAAACATAAATCTTTGCTCTAAAGAAAAAGGACCCTGTGGGCCTTTGGGAGCCCTGGCTTTCTGGCTGAGTGGAGGGGGGCAATGGAAAAGTATGTTCTGGGTTTTGTAAGTCTTTTTCACCTTCAGTTTAAGTCACACTCACATGGTTCACTCTCATGGCCTTACGCAGATTCGGAAGATGGGCCTGCAGACAAGCAGCATCAAAAGCTTCGAGGCCCTCACCGAGCTTGTGGCAGCCGCTAGGGACCAGGCAGCGGCTGAGCAGCCCTGAGCGCCGTGGAAGCCGGGAAGGGAGGTGGCTCTGTCCTCAGCATCGCTGACAGCACGTGCTCTGCTCTCAGCACACTTGGGTCTTCTGTCACCCAAAAAGAACAAAACCTTTTCCATTGTATGGAAGATACTTTTTAAAAACATTTGAAACTTTTTACTATAGTTTACAGAACAGATTATTTTATTTTTATTGTAAATCTTAGTATGAAAGAGCTGATTTCTAAAATAGGACTGAAGTGCATATGCAGATGTGGATAGGAAGCTGTCTTCCAGACATGTGGCAGGAGGGGCAGCTGGTGCTACAGCCCAGCAAGGAAACATCTCTGGCAGGACAACTGCAGCCCTGGGCTTCCCAGACACTGGTGACGCAGAACTGTACTAAGGATCCTGCTTGCTCATCGCCTGACCTCTGTCATGATCAGAGATAGTAGAAAAGATTTATTTCCTAAATAAAAGCAGCATCTGCCACAGGCATATGCCTTTCATTTGTGATTTTCAGCACAATGAGGTGCATCTGTCACTTGCACCTTGTCCCAGCACAGTCCATGCCAGAGAAGTGCCTCCTTCAGCAGAACCAGAGGGTCCAGCCCACATAGAGCCTTGCTGTAGCATGTGGGACTTCTGTCCCATGAAAGACTGGCAAGGCATCTTCCACAGAAGTCGGTGGGCTCCACCCACAGGCAGCTCACGCTGGCGGGAGGCTGGAGCGCTGTGGGAGGCCTCGAGTAGAATGGTTTCCTTGCATATACAGCACCTAGCCAGCGCGTCCTTCAGTCCAGGCTTCCCCCATCAGAGCCCTGGAGCTGCCCGTGCCCTCCGCTTTGCCATTCTTGCCTGTCGCAAAGCCGGAGGAGCATAGTTTATTAGACCCCCAACTTAAGCATCATTTCCATCGTACAAATGTAGTGGGCCGTAGCCCAGGCAGGACAGTCCCGGGCCCACCCTGCCAGCATCCTGTGGCCCTCCCTTCCTGGTGCCAGCATCCATATGGATGCCAGTGGTCCAGAATGGGCCCATGTGCTGCCGAAACCCACCAGGCTGGGGCCCGGCCCTGACTTGCTCACACCACTGCTTTCTGAGCCCCCACGAGGGTGACACAGCCTCACTGTCATGATAGCTGCTTCTGGCTGCAGGCACAATCTTTTAAGTTTGAGAACGCTTACCTGTGGCTCTCCCCAGAACAGCTCTTTTTTTGATTCAATTTTAGTAGCTTTGCTTTAAAGAATCACTAAATGAATCTTGAAGTAGTATAGTACTTTTGCTGTAAAAGAGTACTTGTTTTCAACGTTAACATGTGGACAAAATGGTATCAGGCACAAGTTCATTTCTTTTTGGTATAATAGACATGGGGGGACCCCAGCTACTTCCATCTCCATCCTGCTTCCAGGTTCACCCTGGGGCCACCTGTGTTTCCTTCCTCTGTGGGCAGATAACTACTATGGAAGCTGTCCTCACAGTTCTGAAAACAGAACTGCACAGGGGCTCTGTCTCCAGTCTGCCTCCACTCCACGTGCCCTTCTCCCTTTCTGACACTTGAGGACACCTGTCTGAATCCATTCAGGGTTTGGGACCCATCCGGGCCATGCAGAGTGATCTCACTGTGATGCCGCAGAGCCTTTTGCCTGGCACAGTCCTACACTGAGGTTCCAGCGCTCAGACATGATGTGTCTTGGAAACTGCCATCCAGCCCACTTACTCTCCACTTACCTGATAGGGCAGAAGAAGAAAGGGAGCAGCCCACAAAGTGACTGGCCCAGCTTGGGTGGCGTGTAGCATTTCCACCCTCCAGTGTCCACAGCTCAGTTGTGGGGGTTGCAAACAAGTCCAGCTCTGGGTCCCAGGACAGATGAGAAAGTGGGTTTGGAGTGGCTTCCTATAAGCAGGTCTCCTGCCTGCTCTGTGGAGTTGCTAGAGCACGGGAGACTGGGATGCAAAGCAGGCACCACTGTGCCCTCTGAAGCCTGCCATGAAGCTCCAGTACCAGGTTGTGTGTGAGGTGTCCCTGGTTGTGGTCTAGGTCTCCTGCCAAAATCTCAGCCTCAGGTTGCCTGTTGTTGCTGAATAGTCACCTTGTCACTCCAGGAACACTTGATTTAGTAAAGAAATGTCTTGGAGAAGCAGACCCCTAGATGTCATACTTTCATGTGAAAGTTTTGGTGTTCTGTGTCATACTGTTCCTGATACAACATCCCACTTACAAGGGCACAGTGTGCAGCGCAAGAAGAATCTGGCAGCACAGTGCTCCAGCAGTCTCCCCCCAGGTTGAGGAGTCAGCTGCCCACTGCGTTCCCAAATAAGTACAGATCCGCTGGGCACACACTTGTAATCCCAGCCCTCTGTGAGGCTGAGGCAGAAGGAACAAGCTCAAGCCATCTTGGAAAGCCTTAGCAACTTAGCAAGACTGTCTCAAAATGAAAATAGGTCTGGGAATATAGCTTAGTGTGAAGGCCCTGGGTTCAATCTCATTCCATCTGTCTGTCTCTCTGACTCTGTCTCTCACACACACACACACACACACACCACACCACACCACACCACAGATGTTCAGCTTCTTGGTCACAGCAGCTGTCTGGAGTCATTGGGGAACTATAAAGTCATAGATCTCATTCCGGGACCACCCTGGTAGTGACTGTAGGACCCGCTAGAGCGGATGACTCTCAGTTCACTATTGGGCCCCAGTACTGGCACTCAAGCGGAAGCAGTGTGCTTGGAAATTGGAAATCGGAAAGAGCAGCTCTGAAGTCCAATAGTCAGCACACTCAGACTCCACCCACAAGGGATTTAGGAAGCAAATTGGGAGATGTGTCATCTACCAAGTTTAAAGCAAGTGGAGCCCCACTGGCTATAGCCGTGGGCCCTTCCAGAAGGCTGTGGGTGGAGCAGATTTTGTGTACTACTTAATGTAGAAGAACCCAAATGCTAACGTGTTCCTAGGCCTCCTATCAAAATATAAATTCTGGGTCAGGATGCCTGAGACTTTGCATTCTACCAAACACAGGGCTACCCTGCTGTGACCTAGGGCCCCTCTGTGAGTAGAGTTCCGTGTTTCAGCCCTTTCCAGAGACAGCACCTGTAGCCATTTGGAGTGCCTGGGTAGTGGCATCCTCCCCAGCCTGGCCCTCAGAGGACAAGAAAGAGGGAAGCCCTACAGACCTGGGGACAGAGGGTCAAGGTGAAGGGTAACAGACTGTGGCAGTGGCAGGACCCCAGCCCATACAAACAGTGCGGCCTCTGGTCACCTCCATTTGTCAGGTACATGGAGAAGACAACAGGATCCTTGGGCTACAGCTAGTGTCACAAGCCAACCCAGCAGAGGGACTGTACGTCCCACCACCAATTACAGGCAGTTAGGAAGACGGAGAACTCTGGCCAGCTTTGCCGCTGGAGGAAGGGATGGGCTCAAGAGGAAGACTGTGGCACATCCTTGGTGCTGCTGACAGCAGAAAAGAGGTTGCCAGTCCCCAAAGGCCCACAGCAGAGACATGCCCAGCTTTCAACAGGCATAGGCCCACCTGCACCCCCACCCAGGATGGCTAATTCATGCCTCCTCATGCCGGCCATGTGCATATGTGCATACCAGGTCAGTGTCCCCATAAAGGTGACTGAAGGCTCTATGGGGTGGCCTGGGGACCCCAAGTATGGATGGGGAGCCACAGGTGCACAGGGAGTTTTGGCAGGAAGTCACCACAAGCTCAGTAGCTTAAGACAACTCACATAAACCTTCCAGGGCTGAAGTCCAAAGTACTCCCTGGGTGTGGGCAGAGGGCTTGAGGGAGGACTCCCCTCCCCCTGCCTTCTTGGCTTCCTGGGCCACTTCTGATCCCTTGACCTATATCCTAAACTAACACTTGTCTTCTCTCCCATGGTGGTTTGTATCTAGATATCTCCCCAGAGCCTCGTGGGGTCATAGTGGGGCTTTTCAGAGGTGGCTGAGTCTAGAGTGTGATGCTGGGAGTAAGGGTGTGATGCAGGGATCAAGGGTATGTGATTACTAAATTAGTCCACTGATTGGTTCGACATAGTGGGAGTGGATATGGGCATGGTAATGGGAAGGCCCTCCCTGGATGTGAGTACTACCTGCCCTGGATAGAATATAAAGGACAGAAAGAGCTACCGTGTTGCTGTTGACTTGCTGCTTGCTGCTTTGCTGCTTTGCTGCCTTCTGCCTGCCATGAACTGTTTCTCCTCTGCCATGCTACCCTGCCTTGGAGCCAGCCAGTTATGGACTGAAATCTCTACAAACTGATCCAAATCTTTCCTCTAATTGGGTGTCAGGTATTTTGTCTCAGCAATGAGAAAAGTAACTAAGACATCTCCCACCTGCCATTATACCATCATCAGTCACTGTCTTCAGCCCTCGCCCTGCATTCCTCTTATAAGGACACTTGTGCTTAGGGCCACCCACATAAATCCAGGATCATCTCCACTTCTAGAGCTGTAGTCCTGTCTGCAAACCCCTTTGCCACATAAGGGACCAGGGACAGGTTGTAGGGGTCAGGGCCTTGATAGTGCCCCCCAGCATGGTAGTGCTCACCCCCATTCTGCCATCCTTACACAGAATAGGACTTCGCGACAGTGGGCGTTGTGACCTCTTTTAATAGTGGTTAATTTATGCATTGTATCCATCTCAGCATTTTTTCTTTTCACATCAGGGCAGTGAGACCTGGAGAGGCTGAGGAACCAGCCCCTTTTCAAACAGCAGTACATAGGGTGGATCCACCTCTGGACCCAGGATCTGTCCTCTGCTTTTAGGTCAGACCAGGCCACACCCACAGGGCAGATAGGACAAGTTGTCCCAGTGAATCAGAACCAGGGAGGAGCATCCAAGGACAGGGGAGACCCTGGGGAGAAGCTGAAATTCTGAGGACGATCAGGAGCGGGCAGTATATGTCCTCACAGCTTCCAGGGTCCACACTGGCCCCGGGAAGTTCCAAGGGGGGGGCACAGCTTGTGTGGTGGTACATGGCAGGCAGGGCCTACACTCTAGCCGAAGCCAGGGAGCCTCACATATGTGGTAGCCTGGGATCCCCATATGGGAGCCTCTGCCTGGCTCTGCCCAGTGGCCAGCATGCTGCACTGCTCATCCACTGCAGCCTGTGTGCCAGGAGGAAAGCAGAGCACATGACGCTCAGGAAGAAGCACAGCCCTATCATTACAGCAGCCAGGTACCCTCCCCTCAGCCCATCCCAGAACTAGAGGCTATGAGCCTCCTCATCCCATCAAGTGGAACAGGCAGATACCAGCGAGGGAAAGGCATTTGCAAATACGTGTCTGTGAAGCTTCTCTGTCTCTCCCCCACCCCCTGCATCATATGAACAGCTCTCTGACCCATGTCCTGGGTGGAGGATGTCCTCGGTCCCATTTCTCTCCTAGGTCTGTGTGTGGGTGGGTTCCACAGCCCTGGCCATCCACAGATGATTATGCCCATGAGAGCAGAGGTGGCCAGGAAGCTCTGCAAGGATGACCAAGTGCTGGTCTGGCCCTCCAGGAGCCCAGCAAGGACCATGACAGCGCTCTGTCTGCTGAACAGCACATCTCTCTGCTGCTAAGAATCCTCTTAGCTTGTTGTTGCAAGACATTTATTAACCACACAGGTAATCACCTATGGTTTTATATTCCAGCTAAATTCAGATGCTTGTGTCTTTTGTCTTTTTTTAAAATCACAGGAAAGAAAAACATTTTGGAAATCCCATGAAGGTCATGGTCACACTCAGTAAGCTAACTATAAACTCAAGGGAATAAAACAAAATGTGTGTTTTAATTTTAAAACCCAATTAAAAGCAAACTCTTTCTAGTTTCACAAACAGGTTGGCCATTTCCCATTCTTTCCAGGACAGTGGGCCTGTGCTAAATACCAGCTTCTGGTTCCCACCCCCACCCTCCAAGCAACCTGCCGTGGGAGGCTGATTCTGTTGCTTATTATCCACAGCACTGTGTACAAAGGAGACTGCTGTCACCCAGCATCACTCTTGGAAGGAAAGGAGGAGGACCAGGGGTGACAGTCACTGACACTGCTACCAGCTTTGTCTCACAACCAGCAAGCGGCCCCACAGGGCATCCTCCCGACCTCACACCACACTCAGGGGGTTGTCCACACGGCCCAGGAAGTGCAGGGCACCTGCCTCCCTCTCGTAGATAGCAAACAGGAAGGGGCTGCTTAGGGTCACTTCCAAGGCCTCAGGCGTGCTTGGTTCAAGGGTAGACTCCGCGGGTTGCTTCCTATCATCTGCTTTGAGTTCAAAAAGGATGCCGTTCAGCACCTGTAAAGCAGGGGACATTGGCCTGTCTCCCAGTGGCTGCAGGGCTTTACCCACATGGAGGGCATGGGACAGCTCATCCCTGGAGGAGGACCTGTTCCACCTGCCAGGAAGACACCCTTCAGATGGACACTGAACACCCCATGCCCAATCACATACATTTCTACCTGCTCCCCCACTGGCCCTGGGAGTTTTGCCTCTGCTGCAACCCAGTGCAGAGGATTCATGTCCTGGAAGTGACCTGCTCTCTACAGCACTCACTCAGTGCCTGATCTGTGCAGGGCATCCTTGGCACTGCAGACAGGCCTTGCTCCCAGTGCTGGTGATACAATGTCTTCAAGGTGCCAGAGGATAGGGCACTGGCCGGGGCACTGGCACCCTCCTCATCCTGGCCCAGCTCTGCCACAAGACCCAGACCCAAGCAGGCTGACCGGTCAGGGCTGCACCATGGTAGGTAGCAGAGTGGACCTGGCAGGGTACTGCTCTTCCCTGTCCCTACTGTCTCCAGCCCTGCTGACCCAACCCACACCGCCCACTGGACACATGGGCCCCATCCCCACTGACCTCTCCCAGTGTCAGGTTGGTGGTGTCACTGATCCCAACTAGGTTGGCATTAGTGTCCAGCAGGGTGGCCAGCTTGGCCCGGGCCAGCAGCTCCTTCAGGTCGTAGGATGCTCTCAGCTCCAATTGGGGCAAGGTCAGATGCATGGCCCTGAGGGATGACATGGTTAGCAGTCCTGGAAATCACATCTATTGCAAGGATCTGGGGCCCACAGCCAGGGCCCCCTGCACTGTGCATGAAGAAAGGATGTCCAGCCCCTCATACAGCCAAACACCCCCACCCCTGAGAAGAACCTTAGCACCAAACACAGTGGAAGCTTCAGGTTGTTTGAAATACTACCAGAAGGAGTAGGAGCCTCTGCTGCTGGACACCTTGCTGACTATGAGCCACTGGCTGCCCTCTGTCCCCGAGTATTCTTGAGCTGGCTGCATGTCAGGTGGTTCTGAAAAGAGCTAAGAAGGACCACTATCTAAAGTCAGAGAGGTGTTACAGTGGCTGTCTCCAGGGCATTTGGAGTAGAGACGAGTTGAGGGGAGGGGTTAGTTGTTGTCACATTGTGTGTATGCAGAGTGGTGGGTGGACAAAGCCTGTGGGCACACGTGGGTGTTGGGCAACTACTCTGGTGAACCCTAAGGACACAGGGTCAGTGGCTGCAGCCCTGGGTGGGGAGAACCCCCAGGCATAATGAAGTTCTGTTCCACAAGATGAGGAAAAGTTCTGGAGATGGACAGTGGTGATGGTGGCACTGTGACTACACTTAATTCTACCCATCTGAACACTTTAGAAACTCAGAGTTAACATCAGGATGCCACCTATATCTTGGGAGCAGGGTGCAGTCCACCAGTCTGGATCTGACATGCAGGTTGAGGGCAGTGCTCTGGAAGGGACCGTGTTCTTGTCACAGCAGGGGCACAGCCAGCACTGCCCATGCCCCCATTGGCCTTGCACAACCAGCTCTGGTTCAGGGCAGCTCCTTGAGGAAGTCATCAGTCTCACAGGAGCCCACAGCCCCCAAAAACCTATTCCAAGATGCTCTGGGTACCTTGGATCTGTTCCGTGTGGGTGTGGGATCAGGGCAGGTTGGGGTGCTTCTGTCCCAGCAAAACTGAGGGGCAAATACTGTCTGTAAGGGATACTCTTCCCCTCCTGTGCCAGCACGTGATGGTGCACTGCAGACACAATGGAGACCAGCCAGCCCAGCCAGCCACGTAACACCAGAGCCACTCCACCCAGAGTAGAGAGCCAGCACAGCATCCCAGCTTTTCAGGGGAGCAGGGGTTCCTACCGGGGAGGCAGGTTATTTATCTGTGCCAGGAAGTCGTGGTTGAAGGTGAGGGCCACAACTCGGTCCAGGCTGGAGGTGCAGTGGGACTGGATCAGCAGCAGGACGGTGCTCTTGCCCATGGGCACACTTGTCACTGAGAAGTTGTTCTGTGTGTCGCTCCAGTGATAGAAGGTGCCAGAGCCCGACATCATAGGGACAGACACTGAGGTGCTGTTGTCCACCCAGAACATCTGAGGCTCAGCCAGCAAGGAAAAGCCCTTCATCCTCCCTGAAACCGGACAAAGCCAGAAGGAGAGGTCAGTGAGCAGCAGGCCAGGGAAGTGGTGGTTAGGCAGGCCACTGCAGGCCACTCCCTCCTACCCCCACCTCGGCCCCTTCCCTGCCCACTGGGCCAGCTTTGCCCTGGCCTCAGACTATGCTTGTCCAGAGCCCTGCGTGGTCCAGCCACCGAGCTCACCACAGCACTCAGCCACTGCTGAAGACCTGGCTGGGCCAGCCTAGACCTGAGCTTCTGATGCTACCCTCCTCAAGACTGAGCCGTACCACCCACCTAGATGAGTCCAAACCCAGGTCTGCCCTGCTCCCAAGGTTCTAGTGTGCCATACTCATTATTTTTTAAAAACAGACATTTTTAAAGTGCTCTACCACTGTGGTATCACACAGTCCTCTCACTGCCTTAAGGACTCCTGTCCATGTCCGGCTATGACAGGGCCTACAGCAGTCCTCAGTCCTAGGTTCCCACTCTCCTCCCAAAGTCGTGGATCAGACCAGCACCCAGGTAGGTAGCAGAGTAGCAGAGTAGCAGATTCAGAATAAAGGTGTCACTTCTCAACATCCCTGGCCATGAGTGACAGAACGAAGAGACGTACAACCCAGCTCTGACCCCAGACCTGAGCGCAGCAAAACTGAGGGGCAAATTCTGTGAGGGATAGTCTTGTGCAGGGCCCACACAAGCACAGGCTGATGAGGTGGAGAGCCAGGAGGCTGCGTTTCAGGCTGAGCTGCCCACCCGGTTGCACGGAGGACAGCTGTAAATGGGGGTTTCTCTGTGACCCCCGGGCTCTGCCCTGACCTTATTTCTGCACACTCACTCGTGCTGGAAGGCCCTGTTGGTCGTTGTGAGAAGAGGGGTTGACCAGAGATTGACTCCAGAGGGGGCTCAGAGGGCCAGGTTCCTGCAGTCCTGAGTCAGGTCCCCAAGCTGAAGACGGCACTGGGAGTGGATGTGGGTCCTGGCAAGAAGGGTCTGGATAAAGCCCTTACTGGGGCCCAGGCTTGTGGGGGTGGAGGGGCATGGCCCCCATCCTCAGAGCCCTGAGAAAGCAAGAGCCGCTCCCAACGGCCATGTGAGAAAGAACTGGGTGTCCCTCACCCTGTCCCCAAGGAACCTCAACAGAGGCTTTGTATTTTAAGAAGAAAAGGCTTGGACTTTCTCCCTCAGCAACTGAAACAAAAACAGGATGTGCTGAGAGATGCTGGACTTTGCCATTAAAACGGTGCCCTCTTATCCCTGTCTAACCCCAACTTGCCAGCCCCATCCAGAGGTTAAGTCAATCCCTGTGGTTCAACCCAACTGGAGCCGTGGAGCCTGCCAAGGCCAGGGGACACCGAGTACTGGTAAAGGGCACCTGTGACCTCAGCCCAACACCCTGAGTCACACACTCCCTGCTGAGGGGACCCACAGCTCCTAAGACAGCCTGCTCATCTGCAGAAGGACAAACTGGCACAGGAGGCTCTCCATCTGATGGGAACTGAGAGCAGAAGGTCAGCGCAGAGCGCAGAGATAGGCAACTGTGCAGGGCTCTGAGTGTGACTTTTTTTCCTCTTTTTTACATCCTTCCTCTTCCTCTTCTCTGGCTCTGCTTCCCCTGCAGCCTGGACTGTGAGGCCGGGCCTTCTTCCCAGGTGAGACTCCCTTCCCAACTCCAGCGGCGCTCTTGCCTGCACCTCTGGGGATCACGCTTTCTCAAGGAGTCTTGAGGATGGCAGGTTCACCCCCCAGTTCTGCTCTGCCCTGCACAGGGTGGGCCTCCCTTCTGCCCCCATAATGGGACCTGACGATTCCCCCAATCTATCCATTTCTGGCACCCAAAAGCAGACATGAGGTCTTCGCAGAGACTCAGGGATATTATCACGGTGGGAAATTATCAGGCACAACCCACTTTGCTCTATCCCTGTTGCTCCGTCCACGGCTTCCTGAGCGGCACTCCGACCCCCAGCTGTACATCTTCCTGTTGAGCATTATCAACACTCCCCTCCCCAGCCGGCCACCTATCGATTCACAGATCCAGGGCACATCCCTGTGACCTTGTACCCGGACTGTCACATGCATGACCTTTGGATGTCCTCCCTGCCTACATGCGGTGCCAGCTGCGGGCTGCGGGGTGGTCTGAGCAGGACTCCCCTCTTCAGTCCCCACCAGGCTCAAACTCCCTCCTTGCCACAACACAGGCAGACTCATCCCGTACTCTGGCTGAGCCAGCTGCTCTGTCCTCGCTTCCACCCTGACCCCTCAGCATCTCCTCGGATGGTTCCACTTTCCTTTTCCCCTGGCCCTTCAGGCTCTCCTGCCCCCTATTCTGCAGTGGCCTTTATTCTCTGAGCTCTTTCACTGCCCTTGGAGTCACTCCTTGCTTGTCTTTAGTGTGTGACCTTGGTTAGGGCCTGCTCATCCTTCCTCTTGCCCATCTGAGATCTCCAGCTCCGTGTTACACACAGAACTCATTGCATGAAAAGGGAGTCTTTGTAGTAGGGATGTTCTAGTGAGACCCATCCTCATGAGAAAGAAATATAACCTAGGCAAGCACCCACCCCCTGAGCACACCGTAGTCCATAAAATGGTTGTTTCTGCATGGTCCTGTCGTGGAGCTGCCTGGAGGCAGGGGATATAAGCTTATCCCAGGAACCTGCTTGGGATCATACTCTCTGGAGCAAGACTCTTGTTCCTCTGAGCCTCCATTGTTTCACCAGTAAACAGAAGCACAAAATAGCTTTCCCTCTTCAGAGGAGATTAAATGATGAAAGCGGGGGATCGCCCCAGGAGTCACATGTACTAGGCAGTGGATGGGCGGGTGAGTGGGACCCAAGGACCTTCCAGGCAGTCTCCTCCCGCCTCCTCTGGGGAAGCCTCCAACTCTTTCCACATGGCTACTGCTCCCATCCCCACAGTCTGGCCCGTTTGGTGCAGCCCACACTCTGGACACTAAAGTCACAGGGGCCAGGATCACTGCCCTTGGACACCAGCCAGGGCCAGGCTGCCTGGGGGCTGGCTTACCTTGGAAGTGGACGTAGGTGTTGAACAACAGGTTGCTCCCTGGGCTGACCTTTGCCAGGAGCCCACCCATCTTCCACCCTGTCACAGCCTGCAGGAACGTGTTGATCTTCTCAGCCACAAGATCTGGGTCGGTGGACAAGTCCAGAGAGCGTGGGAGGACGGCAGGGGCGAAAGGAGCCAGGCTCCGCACAAATGGCTGCTTCAGGCGCAGGTCAGGTGCCGTGAACAGGGCCACCACAGTGGACAGCAACATCTGTGCCTGGCCACTGGCCCTGTCCTGGGCCACCAGAAGACCCTGAATGGCTTGAAGGGCAGAGAGGACCTTGTGCCCATCCAGTCGGGTGTTGCAGCCCTTGTCCTGCATGGGAATGCCCAGTAGTGCCTGCAAATGGCCGTCTGTGGGATACCAGGCACCCAGGTAGAGAGAGGCCAGGGTACCAAACAGAGCCGTCGGGGAAAGGATGGCCCCACTGGCTGTGCTCCCCACTTCACTCAGAGTCTTGTACATGCGCAAGCCCAGGAAGTTGGACATCATCCCAACCTGGATGGCCCGCAGTAAGTCTTCAGGTGCGAGCTGCTGAACAGCCAGCACCAGCTCCTCATTCAGGGCAGCCTCATCCACAGGGGAGGTCTTAGCCTGCACCGGGACAGGTGTGAATGTTAGCTCTGTGGGTGTCTCCACATTGGACCTCACCAACTTGATACAGCTGTTCTTGGGGTAGACGAGGAGGTGGAAGGGGTGGATGTACACCCGATCGGCAGCAGCCAGGCCAGCCCAGGCCAGGAGACAAAGGATGGTGGCCTTGAAGCCCACACTGGTGAGAATCATCTCTGTACCCTGAAAAACACTGCGTGAGAGGGGAGAAATGTAGTTATTCAGTGACCTCTGCCCGGACTGTTGGCCATCCCAGCAGCCAAATAGAGAAATCTGTCCATGTCTATGGGGATCATTGCAGAAATTATTATTTTGTTTTTGGTACTCAGGACCTTGCACTTGCCAGACAGTCTACAGGTATTATTAAACAGCAAAATGGACTCAGACCTACATGGTAAGTATCTATACAGTCCAAAGGCAAAACGCACCATTACACGCTGAGCTGTGCCCTGAGGATTTGTGTGCTAGAGCCCACACTCCAGGACCCAAGTCTATATTTGGAGACTTGGTGGCTGAGTTAAAGTGAGGTCCTTTTACAGTGAAATTTGACCCAGTCTAACCGGTGTCATACAATAGAGAAAGGAGATCAGGACAGAAACACACACAGAGTGGGGATACAGAGGGAAGGTACCGTCTGCAAACCAAGGGACCAACCCTAGCCACACCTTGACCTCAGACATTTGTGTTCCAGGGGCAGGAAACTATACATTCTGTATCGGTTCCCCAAGCTATCACACTCATTACTCAGCCCTGGCAGGCTAAGTCACACCCATGATGATGCCAGTGACTTCTCCCCTAGAGGACCTGGTGCATGTAATGCATCCAGATAGTTGAGGACCCCTCTCCCTACTCCATGATAATCTAACGGCCCTGGAGTGGGTCCCAGGAATGGGTTCTAGAGTCCTTAGGTCTTACCATGAATCCAGGGTTGAGCACTGTGGGCTCAACCCAAGGCCAGCCCTTTCCCTGTTATCTCAAGCCCCAGGCCAGCTCTCAGCTATACCCTAGCAGCGCCTGGGGGACTCCAGGACTCCGCCTGCTCAACCCACCCAGCCCTGACACTCACAGTTAGCCATGATGGTCTGGGGCGGGGGGCAAGAGCAGACTTGTTAATTTCTCAGGTTGCTGCCACGCACAGCCAGATTTCAGTGTCCCCAACCTCATGAGTCGTAGCTGCTGACTCTCCAGCCCGTGACCCTGCTCCATCCTTGGCTGGGGTACACAGCGCAGGGAAGCTAGCCTGGGCCTGGTGCCCAGTGCTGGGCAAGGCTTCCTTGGAGGAGTGGCATCCCAAGTCTGAGTCAAGGCAACCTTGACCTCTGGCTTTCCTTGCCTTGCCTGTGTCTGCCCAGTCCTCCCTCTTCCATTGCGCTATGACTGTCCCCCAAAGGCCCATTGGCTAGAGGCCTGGTCCCCAGCACGGTGCTGGAAGCAAGTGGTGGAGCCATTAGGAGGAGGGGCCCTGTTTGACTGACAGTGTGCCCCTCTTGCTGCTGTCCACATCCTCCACAGAGAAAGAATAATGAGTCCACAGAGCCCAGACTGGAGATTCCAGATCCACACGGCGACACGAAACTTTCCTCTTTGTACGTTAATTTATCAGACTTTCCTACAGTGATCTGAGGCTGGCTGACACGCAGTGCCCGCACTCCACACTCAGCTCAGGAAACCCTTGTCTTCCCTTTCATGGTGAAATGGCAGAATTTCAAAGTATGCTCTGGTCACCGGACCACCAGGAGACTTTTGACTTCTGACCAGCCACCGCCGCACCCGCCTCTGACTCAGCCCACTTCTCCCCCCAGAAGCCACTAGGCATGGGAAAGTGGTGCTCCCTGCAGGAGGCACCTGCCATACCTGCTTGTACTGATGTAAAGGGAGTCAGGTGGGACCCTTAGGGGCTGTGGCAGCCAGGATCTGCTTACCAGTGCCCACAGCCTGTGAGAAACCGGTGGATATACACCTCCCCACTTGGCCATGCCGAAGAGGGGTGCTGTCACTTGGATGTTGTCACAACCACCGTCATCGGGAAAACTCTCAAAGCCACTGTGGCGGGGAGCACTGTTGGGACACTTGATGCTGCCACTGCCACAGGGAGCAATGTCATGGGCACTGTGGTGGGACGGGGTCATAGCTGCGCTTAGGCAGAGGCAGCTCTGCTCTCCATTGAGATCTGCTGCCCGAGCGTGTCTTTCATTGGCTCCCACAGATCCTAAGAGCAAAGGGGCTGGCCCCTAGTCTCTCTTATGCCCTGGGCCCGTGGCTCCTGTCACACCTCCCATGATGATGGACACTGCTCAGCACTGTCCTGTGTGAACCTCTGCCCTCCAGCAGGCCCTCCCCCTCCTCAGTACACCCCACACTGCCCCCTCACAGAGCACTCCCACCTCCAAACCCTCCTCACTGTAACCCTGTATTTATTCTGCACTTTGATGTCTGTTACCCCTGACGAGAAGGCAGACTCAACGAGCGTAGTCCCTTCCCCTAGCAAGCAAGGTCTACATCCCCAAGATAGTTCTAGATATGACAAGTCCCAACAAGGAGTTGTCAGGTGAAGTCATTAGTACTGTGTCATGGAGGAACAGAGAGGCCTGGTGACTTGGTCCAGGTCACACAGCTATAAGAGCAGAAGCAGAGCTCAGATGCAGAGCCAGGATTCTGTAGGCGGAGTGTCAGCACCAACTTATGTTTCCTCTTGGCAAAGGAAATACCTGCCTTGTTGGTGTCTGGAAAGCACTTCTAGCCCTGGAGCCTGGGGCGGTCGGGGGCTCAGGTGACAGGGAAGCATGTCTTGATGTTGGGGACACTGAAAATCTAGGTCACCCTGACCTGACCTTGAGTCTAGAACCAGAAACACCGCCTGAGGGTCATAGGCATATGTCCCCAAGCCCTGTGTGATCCCCAGGACCCCACATCCCCACCAGCCCTGTGCCCACACAGCAAAGCCCCGTTCTTCCCTGGGACTGAAGGAGGCCCCACGGCTCTCGGCCAGGGTCATGCTGGCCCTAGGCCAGTCTCTCGGCCACTGGGCCCAGCTCTGTCAGGAAACAGGAAGATATGGCCACCTCACCTTGTGCCTGAGGGACAGGAGGCCCTGGTAAGGACAGCCTTGCAGGGAAAAGCAGCTCAGTGACCGGGTCTCCTGTGGTGGTGGTCATCACCCATCCCTGGCTCCATGCTCCAAATAAATGCTGAATGACATTTAGCAGCCCCGCCTGCAGCCCCCACCCTGTCATTCTTCTCTGTCCTCAACTCGGCTACTGCGGGGGGGTCTCAGGGGAGGAGCCCAGGGTTCCACTCACCTCCTGCTTTATCCGGGACAGAGGAGCGCGGCCCTTCCCGGCTGGCTGTGAAGGCTGCATTTATACCCGAGGGGTGGGGATGGAGCCGTTCCCAGCCACTCTGTACACAGGCTGGGGCGGCGGGGAGGACGGACCACGGTAGGGGCCTGGCTGCCCTGCTTGGCTAGAATTAAATCAGGCTGGGCCCCTTCCAGGAAGGCCTAAGATCAATGCAGTTCTTCTGCTAAACAAATTGGTAAGGGGTCCAGTTACATATTTACCCGTTTGTCAGAGGTGGGGCCACTGTTACTGACCTGGCCAGGTTGTGACAGCCTGTGGCCTGCCATCCAGGCCTTCTCACTGAGCACCTCATGACGCAGTTCTAAGAAGCCACAGGAGGTGCCAGAAAGAGGGCTGGGGCGAGGGCAGGGCCATGCTCAGGTGCCCTGGGGCTGCTATGACCATGCTGCTCAGTTACAGCTTCCAGTTAGGGTTTAAAATGACCTTGATCTTAAGTAGGCACCACGAAGTTTGCAACTGGCACCTACTCCATACACGATTCCCTTTGGAGATGCAGGAGAAAGTGGCAAGCATTTTCTAGAAGCTTCCTGTGTGACCAGAAGCTGAGCATGCCAACAATGTGACAACCAGGTCAGAAATCAAAAGACAGAAACAGCCAGCCAGCCTGGGAGGTTCCAGGGAGCCAACCCTCAAATTGCAGAGGGTGGAGGCAGACCCAGAAGAAGGGCTTTTGGAGGGAGGCTCTCATGACACCAACAAAGAAGTGAGGATGTG
Source organism: Dinomys branickii (assembly GCA_004027595.1). Lineage (NCBI taxonomy): Eukaryota > Metazoa > Chordata > Mammalia > Rodentia > Dinomyidae > Dinomys > Dinomys branickii. Next base: position 43,310 of record PVLD010006373.1, on the reverse strand, counting down.
AGGCAGGTGGGAATGCACAGCCCGGGCTGGGGGTATAGCTCAGTGGCATAAGCGCTTGCCTGGCAAGTGCAAGGTCCTGAGTTCGATCCCCGGTACCGGAAAAAAAAATAAAAAATAAATAAAAATCAAGGGAATGCACAGGCCCATGTCCTGGCAGGGAGGGCAGTGGGAGCAAAGACCTGGCAAAATGCGGCTGTGTCACCAGGATTGGCAGCAAGCTTGCATGCCCACGACATCTTTCTTCCAACTCAGACAACCCTCAGCCTCCGGCCAGACGTTCCAGGAGCTGCAAGGATAGAGGAAAGCTGCTCCCGCTGCCGACCCGGGGTGGAGGAGACTGGCTGGAGTCGATCACAGGACCCCAGCTATCACACTCAGGAGGAGAAATCGATGCCACCGAGAGAGGCATGGGGGCCTTTAGAGCCGCGGGCAGAGGGCAGAACATGATGCTGAGCTCTGGCGCCACAGCACCTCTGAGTGACAGGCAAGGCCGGCTGGAGGGAAGAGGCCAAGAATGGCGTTGTCGCAGCTGCAGGCTCAGGGACTGGGAAGGATGGAGCTGGTGCACAGGGAGGGGCTGCAGGGAGGAGCCAGGCCCTGGGGAAGGGGAAAGGTCTTGCTGTGGGCAGGGCGAACACTCCGTGAGGTGGGGAGGTGGCTGCAGGGCACAGGAGGGAGATCTGGGCTGAGACACACCAAGGAGACACGTATCTGGTCAGTCCCATCTCCCACTCAAAGACCTGAGGCCATGCAGCCGCCTGAGACTGAAGGTGGCAGAACATCTCTCCTCCAGGACTTGCTCTTAGTCCCCAGCTCTTCACCCCAGAGCTTTCAAGACCTCTGGATTCCCCAAAGCACTGACTGTCCTTCTGTTGTTCATGAGATTCTTGAAGTGATGTTGGTTGGCATGGAGCCAGTGGCTAGCAGAGCAGCCATGAGATCAGATGTTACCCTCCAGCCCTGACCCTTCCCTGGGGTTGACATCATTAATCATGCCTTTGGATCTGGGCTTCAAGAACAGCTAAACAGTGGGGCTCAAGATCATCCATGTTGGTGGACTCAGCCACATATGGGTGAAGGATGCTCCTGATCCCATGGAGACTCCAAGTCTCTGCGCTGGGACCTTTCCACCTCTTCACTTACACATATGCCTCTCGTGACAAACCAGCAAATGAAGATGAATGACTCTATAAGTCATTCTAGAAAATTCACACGAGAGGGCCCTGGGAGCCTCTGATATGTCACCAAGCTGGACAGCATTGTGGGCGACCTTGGAACCACTTCCCTGCCTCCTCTTTTGGGGACCTCGAGCCTAATGCATGGCAGTCCTGCTTGACTGCATGTCTCCCATCCCTGATTAAAACAGATCTCAGGGGTGCTTTCAGCCCACCACCTGAAGGCAGGTTAAAGGCGACAGATTTCTGAGGAGACCCATGTGAGGGCCACACAGTCTCTCCCAGCTCTTCTGGTTCTTCCTATAGTCCCTGAGGTCCCAGTTGGTCCATGCCCTGCCAGGCAGTGTGCCACGCTGCCTAGCCTCATGGGTCACAGCTGCTTCAGTGACAAATGAAACCACAGAGCTGTCCCCAGACCTCACCCTCACACCAGAGCAGGGCTGCGTACCCCTGAGATAGGTGGATGTACGATGGGGAACCCTGGCACTGGTCAGAAAACGAAAGGGCGCATCTTCCCTCCGAGGAAAACTGTGCATTACATGTGTGTGTGGTTCGTGTGCACGTGTGCACACACATGTGTATGGTTTGTGTGGCCAAATCTGAGACATCTCTGGGGACGTGCACTGCCTTGGTAGCGGACGTAGCTGGGCGGAGCTGCAGGTGCTCCCTCAGCCCTCCCTGCACACGAAGAGGACTCCCTGCTTCCTTTCTCCTCCAGCCCTTCCCCAGCTCCCTATGTGCTACTGGTGTACTCCTCGCCCCTCTCAGGTCCCCCAGCCTGGCAGGTGTGCACCCTCCTGTCCATCCTCTTCTGGGACTCCTGGGCTCTCCAGTGACCCCTCAGTCAGGTCCCTCCTGCACACTGGCTCGTTTCTGCCCACCTTCAGACCCTTTCTGTCTTCACTTGTGCCACTCACCCACTGCCAGGATGCAAGGTCCCTTCTTGGGGTCCTCACCACCTGCGGACTATGCCACAGTAACTCACCTATCTCTAGACGGCCTGACCCCTGAGAGTCTGGGTCACACAGGACATACCTTTTGGGACACTGGAAGCAGCTGCTCAAAGGGTCAGCACACTTCTGAGTTCTCTGTAAACCTTTTACAAAGACTGGGGCTACAAAGAAGCCAGATTTCTCTTAATGACAGCATGCTGTTGGGAAGAAAATAAGGAACAGATCATCGTTAAGCCGCACACAATGGCGAATGTCTGCTTAAACCTTTTCCAAGATTCATCAAAGGTCTAATCCTCTCCCAGGGTGACCATTAGACTCCAGACCAAAATGTGATCTTCCGGGTGAGGTTCTGAGGCTCATTAAAATACACTGGGAGTTTGCCAGAGAATTTTCTTTGATCTGACATTTATTCCCCTAGGGAGTAGCCACTCATGCAGGCCCTAGACTTTGGGTCCAGCCCAAAGCTGGGGTGATTTTCCTCCCTACAGCTCCAGACTGTTTTTCCTGTGTGCGTTCCAGCTATGGGAGTCAGGGGCAGGGAGTCGGAGTTGATCTGCAGCCAAATGAGGCTGGGTCAATGAAAAGTAAATGCTCCATACACAACCTGGGGTGGCCGTGGTTCCCACTGGACCTGGTATGTGTTGGTCGTCGGGGCCTGGGGGGCTCTCATGTGGATCAGCTCTACTCTGGTGAGAGATGAGATGAGCTCTAAGTCAGAACACCCCCTTCCCACCCTCCTGTCCACCCTCCTGTCCACCCAGCCAGCAACAGGGCAAACATACAAACAAAGTAAGCCAAAGCAGGAAAGTATGGGTCCTTTATTGGGGGAGGGTCTTTAACTACATGTGTGATGCAGCCAAACTTGGAACCAGCATGGGAAGTGAGGCAGGAGTAGAGGGCTAGCGCAAGAGTGCAGATGTCGCTTCTGCTTCCAGGGAAAAGTCAGCTGCTTCACAAGACATCTGTTTCTGCCTGAGCCAAAGCTGCAACCCTCTCAGGACCCTGGCAGAGGCATGTGACGCGGAACATGTTCACCGGAGGCCAGGGGTGGGATGAGCAGTCTAGCCTCATCTCCTTGTACGACGACGGTACCTTGGGAAATGAGTCTTGTTTTACAAAGCAGTTGCTGTATGCAAAGTATACGACACAATGACTTTGTGCACATACAGACGTTGGCTACTGCAGCCCTACCAATGAACCTTTCTGTCCTCTGTTTCCTATTTGCTTTCTTTGTATATCAAAAGCATCTAAAACTTCCTCTTCTGCCAAAGTCCTGAACACCGCCCAGCAGTAGGCAGAGCCCACATGCAGTATGTAAGCTCTCTAGAGTGGGAACTTGACCTTCAGACCTGTCAGGGAGCCCCATCCTGTCCGTGTGCCTCACTCCTGGTCAGTAAGGAGCTCCTAGCAGTCCTCGGTCAGTTGAGGAGAGCAGCAGGCCCTGAGAGTTTCTGGAGACCAGAGGTGGAGATCAGCAGCATCAAGTGGACATTAGAGACCTGCAGAGAACCCCAGACAGGAACTGGGAGATACTAGGGGAGCTCCAGAAAGCCGCCAAGGGGGCCATGATCCTTGGCTACTGTGGAGCTAATAAGGATGGCTGGCAGCTGCTAGCTGTGACACTGAGGGCCAGGGCCAAGGACCTCAGGGCCTGGAGCAGGGAATGGAGCTGCACTTTGCTGATTTATGATTTCTATCTGAATTGAACAAAGGAGCCCTCAACTGACAGGCAACACACACAGTGCTGGTGTGCAGAGCTATTCATATCAGCTGTGGACCTGCAGACCTAAGTGGGTGCAAAACATCGTCCTAGGAACTCTCTGTTCGTGGTAGTCCATGGCCAATCCTGACAAGAAAGATACTCTTACAAAACAAACAATAGAGTGAATCTTCATCTACCCCAGGGTCCAGCACACCACTTCCCATGTGCAAGATGTAGATCTCACCTGTAGAAATAAAGTTTTACTGGAACTTACTGGAACTCATTAAATACTCTGCAAATGTATCCACTGCACAGCCTAAGCTATGCCTCACTTGGTTCTTCACAGACTGAGCCTCGGATCCTGATCACTTCTGCTGGTTCAGGTTGTCAGTGACAGAGGTGCCTGGTCTGAACTTGTCTACCATGTCCTGTCTTCACAGCACTTGCTCAGTGTGTGACTTTATTATCTCATTCCTACTAAGAGAAGAATGTCCAGGGAACATAGTAACACCAACCAAATGAGGCAGTGTGTCCTCTCTGATTCATAGAGGACATCCACTGTCCGACAACGGCTAGAACTGCACATCACAGGCTTTGTCTTTGACTGAACTTGATTTAAAATATATTATTGCCAAAATTTAGATGGATCACATCTGAGCCTGGGACATGGAATTGACCATGGGTGAGGAGGCAGAAGAAAGGGCAGTTTGGGATTTGGCTGTATAAGAAAACTTTCAATGACAAGTTACATATTGAATGAAGACAAAAGCTAACTGATCTAATCAATTCTTCATTCAGTCAGAAAGAACTTATCCCCATGAAAATTACTTTTGAGAAATAAATATGGAAAATGCTTTATTCATTAACTTAGAGAATAAAAATGATGGAACTCTACTACATAAAAACTGATTAAGAAATTAAACCGGTTTAATGGATCTTACTCCAAAAAACGCCTTTTCAGTGGAAATTCATTAGCAACCCCACAAATCTGACTGGAGTATTTGTATTTAATATGGCCAGTCCTCAGGTGTCCTGGATGTGCTCTGTGGGCTCCTGCTGGGGGACACCCTACACTGTGGGAGTAGGGAGGTCCATTTCTGTGTTGGTGTTGAGATCTGACAGGCACCTCTATCTCCAAACCCACCCTCTCCACTCAGATGTATTTGTTCTTGTACTACTAAGCAACATGTCCCTGGCAAACTCTGTTTGCCTTGGTGATTATGGCTGGGAAAGTCTACAGAGGACACTCTGCCTGCCACATAGCAAGTTTAGATAAGCCGTGGCTGTCCCAGTGGAAAAATGTTGTCACCTCTTCCCTCTGGAGAACTATGCTCTGATGATGTGTGCTGTCCTCATGAGCTTCATGTGCTCTCTCCGGCAAAAACTGGCTTCAAGGATAGTGTTTGTTTAATCCACAGGTCTGTGGAAAACACAGCAAAACATTCGGAAAGACAAATAGTAGTGTCTTCCCACTGCAGACCGGAAGGACAGAGGTTTCAGAGTGGGGCAGGACACTCACTGTGGGACTACGAGGAAAGGTGATAGTTGCCGGGACTCTGTAGATGACGCACCTGGGCTGAATGTTCTATGAGGTTCCTGTGACACTTGCTTCGCTCTTCTTAGAATGAGCAGCCCCAGCTGCCTTACACATAGTTTGATGGCAAATGGTCAGGGGGTGGAAGTGAGGACCTACCTGAGAGGGCGCCCGCTGGTGAGGTGGGAGAGGGCTCCGTCAGTGTGCACATATAATGTTTAAACCTTGTCTGAACACAGCTCCCCTAGCCTGACCTCTTACGCCACATCCACATCCACGCCCAACAGCGGGGAGCCCCCAGGGGACAGAGTCTCTGCTGTCATTCTCTCCACACATCCCTGAGCCACAATCCAGACACATCATCCACACTGAGAAGATCACAGGGCGCCAGGTGACCCCCGGCTCATCTCACTCACAGCAGGGCCTCTGTGAGGGACACCATTTGCCACGGGCTCGCCACCCCTTTTGCCCATCCCCATTCCCTCTGCTCTCCCAGTTCTACCCAACAGGACACCTGGGTCACCTGAGAGAAGAGCAAGGAATCTGAGTACTGAGGCTGGAAGTCCCCAGGGTCCTCATGTGGACAGCAACCTTCTGGGTTGCGGTCACCCTCTCTGCTGCCCACACCGTGGGTGACGAATGGTGGCATATGCTTTGGCGAGCCATCAGTTCCTCATGGGGCTCCCTGATGATTCTGATACCCAGAAAGGACATTCCCAAGGATTCTGGCAAGACAAAGGCACAATACCCTCGCTTCTTGCTCCAGGCATGAACAACACCTTTACACAAATCGCTTCTTGTGTCTTCAGCTCTTTGAGGACCCCTAGGCCAGGGGATGCTCAGGATACCAAGCATCTAAATTGTGAATCCCGGCTATGTTCCCAGGAACCAAATGCCTGAGGACCTCACTGAGCTATTCTTCACGGTTATAACCTAAAATTGTCAACCAGACTGGCAACAAATATTGACCGAGCACATGCAAACAGACTGTGGCCACAGAGGAGGTTAGAAATAGAGAAAGGGTGCAACGAACAGCTTTGTGTCGTTGAGTCTAGAACCTAAGCGACACACACCATTCTCTGGTAAAATTCAAATGACCAGTGCAGGTGCAAGGAGAATTAGACACCCTAAGCAAATAATGAAGGAGACAGAGGTCCTCCAAAGACACCAGGCCTGAGTGCGCCATGACAAGTTCTACCGCTGTAGAGATCAATGATTCTCATCCTCTGTGAATGATTATCCAGGGCCTGAGCTATATACAGAGCCACTCTGGGGAGACTAGAAAAAAGGACTTCTGCCTTCCAAGGTCTGACATCATGTTCGAGAGGTCATATCTGCATACACGAAGATGTCAGCCACAAAGTAATACCCACAGTGCTAAGATGCCCCCACTTACTGAGACTTCCCAAGCACTTGATGTCACAGCCTCCTATCATTCTTGTTCGAGCAGCAGGCTCGGCCCAAGAACAAGACGAGAAGGTAATAGCTATTCTGCAATCCGGCTCTCTCAGCACATGCATACCCTGTCACCACCTGTCTCCCTCAGGTCAGGGAACCTGCCTGACACACCCCTATGTGGCCTGCCAATCCCCAGTGGAAATGTTGCTGCTTCAGGGATTGGTCTGGGGACCGAGATAATTAGCATAAAAAAGTGTTTGGTTTTCTGTACCTGCTTTCCGTCATGTAGCAGAACGGATGGGTACCTAAGTTGATGCCATATACTGGCTATTGTGAATAGCGCTGCCACAAACGTAAGAGTAGAGATGTCTTTTCAGCACAGCATTTTCACTGCCTTTGGATAAGCACCAGCTGTGGACCTGCTGGGTCAAACAGTTTTATTTTCTGTTTCTTGAGGAAATACCATACAGTTTTCCATAATAGCTGTACATGAAAATATAGTGGTCTGTGCATATGATCTACCTACATGATGGCTATTACTCAGCATTTAAAGGGAAGCCAATTCTGACACATGCTATGTCCTGGAAAAACCTTGAATAGAGGGTGCTAAGTGAAAGAAACCATCATAAAAGCACAGATACTGCATAATTCTACATATATGAGGTATCAGGAATCGTCAAATACATAGAGACAGAAAGTAGAGTAGTAGAAGGTACCAGTAGCTGGGAGGGGAGGAAAACGGGGGGGGGGTTAATGTTTAACAGGTGCAGAGTTTCTATTTGGGGCGATGAGAAGGTTCGGGAAATGGGTGATAGTGCGGATTACTCAACAGTGTAAATGTACTGTATTGTCACTGAACTGCACACTGAGATATACCACGTTTCATTATGGATATTTTGCTACCATAAAAAGAATCATAAAGGAAGGAAGGCAGGGAGAAAGAAAGAAAGGAAGGAAAGGGAGAGGGAGGGAGGGAGGCAGGAAGGGAGGAAGGGAAGGCGGAAGTTCCAAAGCAGAGCCTGGTGCCCAGTTTGCCCACATAAGTTGCCATTCCTTCTGTAAGCTCTGTGGGGAGATGGCTTCCTCCAGTGGATGGCAGCAGAGCTATGCTAACTACATCGTAAAGGCAAAGCCCCAGGACTCCCTGGCCTGCCTAACCCCGAGGCACTGCCTGGCCTAGCACCCCTGCCACGCCCTTTGGCCTCCGTACCCCATCCCCCAGCTCAGCCATAGCCTCATGGGCCAACAGCGTCTTGCTGGACCCTCCCCCAGCCCCAAGCAATTCCAATGGACACTGCCATGACAAATATTAGTTAAGAGTCTTATTTCTCCATATTGAAAATGGGGGCAGAAATCCCCACACCCTGCTTTTCCCAGAACTTTGATCCTGGAAAACTGGCTGTTGTATTAGTTCCTTTCCATGAAATGTGTGTAAAATCCCTCTGAAAACTAGAGAGGCCTTTGCCAGCTGTAGGACTGGGAATGTCCTTCTCAGGGACCTGGAACCTCTCTTGGAAAGAAGGCATCAGGGGACATGGTGCCCCTGCCTCCTGGGGGAAAGGGTCACGTACATACTTCACTCAGGGGGCAAAACTGCCTCCTGGTATGACGTAGAATCAGCTTTTCTGGGGCTGAGGCAATCTGCTGGCATGGGGGCTGGAGCTGGAGTGAACCTGACGGTGGCATTGCTGAGCTTCTCCGGGTAGTCCCTGAGCTGTTCTGTGAGGACGTCCTGGAGTTTGCAGACCTGCCTGGTGTGGTGGACGTGGCTCCTTTCTGTCCCCTCAGACGCCTAGCAGATGCCTGCTGTGATGTGCATTCTGTTCTGGTTCCATGTCCACTTAGGAATTAGAGCATTCTTTTCTCCACTACCTTTGGGAGATGATTTCAGTTCTGCTCCTCACAGTGCCCTCCAGCTGTTGGCCTGGCACCCACAGCTCCTGGGCACCCGGCCTCGCACCATGCCCTCCTTATCTCTCCTGCCCCTTCACCTGGCATTCCCGTGACAGTGCGTTCCATGCCAATGGCACCGTGCTCCCTCCCAGAGAACCACCCTCCCAAGGGCTGCTCCTCACAGGAGAGCCACGCCCAGTTTGGCTGTGAGCAGCCTCCCTCCCCTCAGGCTCTCTCACACTGACCTCCCTTCTGTCCCCTGACAGGCCCGCAAAGCCCAGCCCTACGCAGGGTGGAATGCTGCCATTCCCATGGCCCCGCATCTTTGTGCAGTGGCACATTCACCCAAGAGGACTCTGTGACACCCCAAAACAATGACCCCCCGTGGAGAAAGACATTCTTTAGTTAATCTTTCAATGTATTGCCTTAGGTAACTGGACCTAGGTTGTTGTGTTCTGGAGGAAGTCTAACTAACAGCTTTGTAAGCCCTGGCGCCAACACTAAATGTTTTGCTGTGTTATGTAGAAAAGAATGGTGACAGGATGGCTATCTAGTCAGGTCTCATGCCTATGGTAATTGAGTTGTATTGTTCTTGCTAAAACGGTTAACATCCACCCAGTGGCCCAGGTGCCTCTTTTGTTTTAGCTCAATAAAAGGTTATGGAAAAGGTGATTTCGGGGCTGCAGACAGGAGAACTGTAACCCCCTGATTCCCAGGACATTCTCTCCTGTATTTCTTTTTCTTGTAACTTTTTATTCATCCGCGGGTACCTCGTTTTTGGGACCTGTTCACCCTGGACAGAAACAGATATTAGACCAACACCCCACCCACCCATCACACCTCATCCTCCACACCACTGTGCTTCTCCATAATGACCATCATCAAACAAAATTATGCTTTTGCCACTGGGAGACTCAGGGAGAGCATTTGGTTACAAGAACCATCTTCTCATTAAGCCACTTACACACACCCCAGAGGTTGCCTCATTTGCTACCATCCATTAAGTCACACCAAAATGTCTTCATGTCTTGTAAAGACAGAAAGCTTTTAAGCGCCTGGATCTCCTCCTAGAGAATCTGGCCGTGAAGTTGAGATGGAGAGGTTACAGGGTCATGTATTTCTTACAAACCAGCTCCCACGGCTGGTCAGATGGGCATTTGAGGGCGCCATGAGGCCCGGGCTTCACCTGCGCTGGCCTCCCGTCACTGCTCCCTGAGCTTCCTTCCACCTGGAGACCACATCACAGCTCACTCAGGAGTCACCACCATTTTCAGGATGAGAGCCTGGGCAGGACAGCAGTTTGGCCTGCTCCTGAGATGCATAGAGGCTTGAGACCCTCCTCCATAGCGCCCTCGTGTGGCACCTGTTTCCTGTTGCGCTTTTACAGAGCTCTAGTCCTTGCGGCAGTCTGTGTGACTGTGCCTCGCACTTGTTTTATTTAAATTCTGGTGTTCAGACACAACAGCCAAAAGGTAGACATAGTCCAAATATGCATCAACGGATAAATGGGGGAAATGTTATATCCATACAAGGAATTACTCAGCCAGAGAGGAAGGAAACACTAGCGCAAACTACATGGTTGAACCTTGGGGACTGTCTTGGTTACTTTTCTCTGTTGCTGAGACAAAATACCCAACGCCCAAAATGAAGGAAGGAAAGGCTTATTTATCTCACAGTTTGTGGAGATTTCAGTCCATACTTGGCTGTCTCAGAGGCAGAGTGGCACTTGGCAGAAGGCAAATGTTCATGGCGGCAAAGCACAGCAAAAACAAGCGCAAAAGGGAGGACTGTTGGGCAAGCAGCTCTTTCTACCTTCCTTACATTGTAAACAGGCTAACCCCACCCAGGGGGCGGGTAGCAATCACATAATCTCCATGCCCTCCTCTTCCACAGGCTCAGGATACATACAAAGTAAGCACCCTGGCTTCCTGCTGAGTCACTCAGCCAAACCTCTGGACTCCCCAAGTTGACACAATGTATCAACCATAAAAATCCATCCTTTGCCAACTTGTCAACCAGACACATTTGTTTACACCAGTTTCCAGATACAAAGACAGTATATTACATTAGAACCATAACATTTCACCCCCTAAAGACTCATGCACATCCCTTTATGCAAAAGGCATTTACCGCATCTGCAAGAGTTGCCAAAGTCCTAACAGTTTCAGCATGCTGAAAAGTCCAAGTCCCAAGTCTCCTCCAAGATGTAAGACAAGCTCTTAAGTTACAAGCTCCCAGACAAATGAAAAGTTAAACACTTCCAACATGCAATGGCACAAAATAAACATTACCATTCCAAAAGGTACCAACAGGGAAATATATGGCATTGGGACCAAAGCAAGTCCAAAATCCAGCGGGCTAACGTTATGTCCTGTAATTCCATATCCAACATCTGAAGCAACTTGCGGCACATTGTGAGCTCCAAAGGGCTTTCATGAGTCCACCCTTATGGAACTTCTGGTGGTTACAGCCTCCACGACTTCTCTCTTAGGCCTGCTTTGCTCCCTCCTTACAACTTTCCTCAGATGATCCACGTTCCTGGCTTTTCTAAACTTCTGAGGTCTCCAGAGCACCTTTTGCTTCACATTCACAGCTTCACACACTGACCTCTCAGGGGTGCACTGCCTGGCCTCCCAGGCCTTCTGAAATCTAGGTGGAAGCCTCTTTAACCTCAGAACTCTTGCATTCTCCATGCACCTAAAGCCAGGGCCATGTGGATGATGCTGAGGTCTGCTGCCATCTGGAACAGTAGCCAAACTTTTCTTTCTCTTGGCCATAGGGGTAGAGTACCTAGATTGCTGGGCACACTGAATCAAATTCTGAGGAGCAAATTCTCTATGACACCGTCATTCTGGAACATGGTGCTCTTTGGCTTCCTTCTCAAGGCAAGCTCTCTCACCTTTACAGTTCTGAGGTTGCAAAGGGTGGAGACTTGCTGCTTGTGATGCCCTCAGGCCATCTTTTCCATTCTCTTGTTCCTTCTCAACAATAGATATCTCCTCAGGCTTATCTTTGCAGTACACAGCTTTACTGGAGCTTCCCTTCTGGCCAAACTCACATTTTAAATCATCTTGCTGGGCTCTTAGCTCTTGATTCTCAATATAAACCTGGCTAAAAGCCCCCAACAATAGCCATGCCACTTCCCCAACATTCAACTGCCTTGAAATTTCTTTTGCCAGATTAATCAGTTCGCTGCTGCCCTTAATCTCAGTCTTAGGCAAAGTCTTTGGATAGGAGCAAAATGCAGACAAACTTTCTGCCAAGCCATAGCACACATTGTCTAGAGTCCAACAACCAATGCAGTCCTTCCCAACAGAAACCTCCCTAACCTGGTCTTTACTGGCAGGATTTCTATCAGCCTTCTGGTCTTCTGAGCTCTGACCAGAATCTCCCAGACAGAACAGCCGAAGGTGTTCTAGCGCATCTCTTTCAGGCGACATCTCTGAAACTTTCCAAACTCTTCCCACAGCCATTTCCAAAGGCTCTTAAACCACATGGTCATGTATAGTCAAAGCAAGGACCCCAGTCTGCTGGTACCAAATTCTGTCTTGGTTACTTTTCTCTCATTGCTGAGACAAAATACCCAATGCCCAAAATGAAGGAAGGAAAGGTTTATTTAGCTTATACTTTGTGGGGGTTTCAGTCCATACTTGGCTGGTTCTGAGGCAGAGTGGCACATGGCAGAGGGCAAACAGCAAAATCAACCAGTAAAAGGGAGGAATGGCGGGCAAGCAGCTCTTTCTACCTCCCTTACATTGTAAACAGGCTACCCCCACCCAGGGGGCGGCCTGTAGCGCTCACATAATCTCCATGTCCTCCTCTTCCACAGTTCAGGATATATACAAAGTAAGCACTCTGGCTTCCTGCTGAGTCACTCAGCCAAACTTCTAGACTCCCCAAGTTGACACAATGTATCAACCATAACAGGAACATTAGGCTGAGAAAAATAACTGGGGTAGTCAGGTTCACAGCAAGAGAAAGTAGGATGGGCTGCTGGGGGATGGGGTGAGGGCTGGAGAGTTAGTGTGTGAGCTGGCTGACTTTCCTTTGGGGAAGATGGAAAGGTTCTGGTGATGGATGGTGGTGATGGCTGGATTAAGAAGGTGCTGGGCACTGTGGGACCCCCAAAAAGTAACCCGGAACAAAATCGAGATCTCTCAAAAAAGCGCTTTATTTAAGCTGGTACCCAGTGGTGTCTCCGTTGCAACGCAGGCAAGGAGAGCGCCGGGTGGGCGGATGGTCGGGTTTTTATGCTTGCAAACCACAAACTTAGATCTGTATAGGGTGCTTGGAGACGCATACAGAACAGGAAACGGTGCAGCAAGTTTAGACATGCAGCTTAAGCAAACTTTTAGCCCCGGGGAGGGGGCAGGTTACAGCAAGTTACAACATGTTTGTCTTATAGCAACGGGAGCAAGCAACAACATTTGTTTGTCTTGTAGCAAAGGGAGCAAGTGACAACATTAACGGGAGCAGTTACAACAGGCGCCACTGACCTGTACACTTAGAAATAGTCTCTTGGCATCCACAGGGATTTTTCTAGAATCAAAATCCAAGGATGCTCAAGTGTCAGGTAAAATGGTACAGTGTTGCATGGAAACCACATATGTCCTCCTGTACAGTTTTATGTCTGTCTGTCTATCTGCTTTGTGGGGCTAGAGATTGAATCCAGTGCCTCACACAAGCTGGGCAAGATTTCTGCCACTGAGCTACACCCCCAGCCCTTCCCTCATACTTGAGACCTTGCGCTGGCCAGGCAGGACTTGTGCCACTGAGCTATAACCCCAACCCTCCCCATGTACTTTAAATCACCCCTAGATTGCTTAGGATGCCTAGTACAAAGTAAGTGCTACATAAATAGCCATTACATTGGGATCTTCCGGGAATGATGACAAGAAAAACGTGAGAACACATTCAGTACGAATATTTTTCTCCAAATATTTTCTATCCAGGATTGCTGGCAACCTTGTATGCAGAGGGTTGACTAGATAAATACATGATCAGTGTGTTCAGGGTGCAACTACTTCCAGTGAAAGATCTGATTCAAAGCCAGTAAACACAGCTGGCTGCTCCTGCACATGATGACAGGAGAGGCATGGTGGAAGGAAGGGTCCTTGGGGGGGTCCCTGTTCCACTGGCTGCTCCAGGGCTGTGCCAAGCTCCCTGGGGTGCCGCTGCCCATCGGGGAGCACTGCCACACAGCACCAGGCCCAGGACTTGCCAAGGGTCTTTTATGCTCATTCCTTTAGAAAGTCCCTCCACTCTGACCAGAGGGCTTTGTGTTTCTCCCTCCTTCCCCAAGCCCACGGGGACCAGCTCCTGGCTCACCTCCTGGGTGTCACTAGTTAGCTCAAGCAGGCTCATAAGCTTCTCTTCCTATTCTCAGACTAAATGATTTCCAAGTCATGTTTAGTATTTCTGCATTTTATTTTTGTAATCACTACGAAAATGAGTGAAGTCTTTTTTAAAAGCTGCTCACCCAAGTTTGTAAAGTCACAGGGGGGTGACTGTTCCTCCTGCACCCCAAACCAACTCCACTTGCAGGACTTTCAGACTTTTAAGCCCTGGGCTGCACATATGGTTGTCCCTCAAGATTTCCTGCCACCCTCTCTGCCCTGAGTGACCCCTAGAAGGCTGACATGAGGACACTGCACAGGTTCCTTGGCCTCTTTTCCTCAGCTTCACAGCTTTTGCTTCCCAGTCACCCCTCTCCAACGGCCTCAGGACAGGCATCCTCGGTGGATCCCAGCTTCCCCCACCTGGAACTGCTCCCTTCCTACCCCCACCGCCGCAGACCAGGCGGCTCCAGGAACCCTGCTGCAAGGCGAGGGACAATGAAGCTGCTGTCGTTTTCCTGTCTGCATCCTTGTGAACACAGTAGACGCCCCTTATTCATTTTAGTCATCTTCCACAAGCAACCACAGCCTGAGGGTAGGTGTTAGTGACTTCCCTCATTGCTGGGATATAAAATATGCAATGCCTGAAACTTAAAGGGGAAAAGGTTGATTTTGGTTCACAGCTTGTAATGGTTTCAGTCTCTAGTGAGCTGGGTCCAAAGCAGGACAGCATGGCAGAGGAAACACTACTTATGGCATGGCAGCAGGAAGCAGAGTGTCCAGGGAGGATGGGAGACAAACCCTTCCGGGTCACGCCCCCAGTGATCTGCCTCTTCCAACCAGATACCACCCAATAACAAGTCAGCTATAAGCCCTCCTAATCCTGTCCCCTCCCAACTCTATCTATGAGCAAATGGGCAGATGCTTAGATATAAAACATAAGAGTATTACATGGAAAATTCTGGAAATAATTCACAAGGTTTAAATAACTTTAAATAACTGGTATAATTGTTCTATTTTATTATCAGTTACCAGTCACCCCATCAGCTTCTCATCAGCAGAGGCTCATGGCCCTTTTGGCAGATTTCTGGAGCTCTCCCAGCAGCCTTTGCTGTCTCTCTTGGATTCTCCACTGGTCTCTGCCACCCATACCTGGATCTCCTTAGAACTGGCAGCCCTCCTTTATTGACCAAGGGCCATGAGGAGATGCATATATGGCAGCAACAGCAGTTGCATATGTGAAGCTCATACCTTTATAGGACCTGCTTGAGGACTTTCCCACCAATGGAGCAGAGTCAGGAGAAGGTTGGGATCATCTGGCACAGGTCCAAGGTTCAAGCCTACTGCAACTCAGGCAGCTACTCCTACAGTGGCAGGAGAAGGGAAGGCATCACTATGTTCTGAGCCTGGCTCTTATCTATGCAGCCTGCAGTCCCTGAAGTCTCCTGGGGGTGTCAGGAAACTCCAGGGGCCAGTGGCCTGCTCCATCCTGAGCAGGGCAGGGAGTAGGGAAGTGTGACAAGTCACAGTCAGGTCTCTGCCCCTTCTGGTTGTCAGAGGGATGAGGGAGGGCAGTCTTGTTCTTTCTGTTGCAGATATTTTCTCTAGTTCTTCATGTGGCTGCAAAAACACAGACTGTTGCTAATACCAAACTCTTAAAATAATTCCTGTTTTCAAACCTGGGAAGCAAGTTCATTTTGTTTTGTTTTGTTTTGTTTTGTTTTGAAGCAGGGTCTCACTATGTAGTATAAGCTGGCCTTGAACTCACTGATGTAGCCCAGACTGGCCTCAAACTCACAGTGATCCTCTTGCCTCCGCCTCCTGAGTGCTAGGTTTACAGGCATATGCCACCACACCAGCACAGATTTATCTCTTTACTGGCAAGTGTTTGATGCAAAGTTGTTTTTGTTTTTTTTTAACTTGGTTGACTTCTATCATTGGCCCTATCATAAAAATTATATCAAACACTTTTCCCCAGGTATTCTCATCACCTTGGGCTGAAATCAAAATGCAGGGAGAGACTCAGACAGTCAGTGGGTGGAAGGAGGACCTCATTTTCCAACACAATCCTTCAAGCAATGAATCTCCTTCTCTGAGACGGGGAAGGGCCTAGAGCTGTTTGAGGAGACTGGGGCTTAGAGGACAGGAAATGCCACTTTGAAGAGAAAGAAAGTCTGAAGCTGAAGGGAGCTGGGCCATGTGAGCAGCCCTAGGAAGCAGAGGGGCCCCAGGGAACACTGAGCCCCTGTGCCTTCCAGATGGGACTTCTCTAGAGCCAGACATCCAAGGCCAAAGATTGAGTGTCACCCTATGGAGTAACTCACCCGATGTCTCTGGAAAATATAGTCTGTTCCAACCGCTGTAACGAAACTGCATACACTGGTGGCTTATAAACAACAGAAATTTAAGGCTCACAGTCTTGGAAGCAAAGGATCTAAGAACAAAATGCCAGCAGACTCTGTGCCTGGTAAGAACCAGTTTCTCAGTTCACAGGTGATGTCTTTTTGCTGCAAACTCACAAAATGCAAGGGACACAGGAGCTCTCTGTGGCCCTCCATAAGGACACTGATTCCATTCATGAAGCTCCACCCTTATGAGCTAATCACCTCCCCAAGTCTCCACTTCCAAATACCCTCATCTTGAGGGCTGATACTTCAGCGCACAAATTCCAGGGGGACAGGGGCTTTCAGTTGACTTAACCGAACGTCTCCAACCCCACTGCCTATACCTCCCCTGAAAATGGTATGTGGGGTTGTGTTGGACCAAGTGATCACAGCTGGGAATTGTGAGGTTGCATAAGATCCACGTCAGTTTCATCTGAATCCATAAACCCCAGGCTGTCTCCACAGCCAGCTGTGACTGTCACAAACTCGTCAAGATCATGGCGAAGTGCGTGGAGCCCTGGAGCTCCACATGGTGGCATGCCTGGTTAGGCTGATCACATCCTCTGGCAATGCAAGATCCTGCCGTGGGCTTCTGAGCAAAAGAATGTAGTGCAAGTGAGGTTTGGAGAAGAGACCCCCCGCTAAGTGCTGGGCTCACTCTCTGTCTCAGGGTTGCACAGCATAAAAGCCAGCTCCATCAGCCTGGTAGAGAGAGGTTTTTTCCTGGGACTCAGCTCTTTATCTTTATCCATGCAGAATCTCTAACTGCAATGACAGCAGAGTGAACAGCTTCTTCTCAGACCTGCAGCACACAGCCCACTATGTGTTTGCATCTGGCTATTACAGGAAAAGGTCGCCAACCCCTGCTAGAAGTCCAAATGGGACTGCCAGCTCTGTATACCTATGACGTACCACCATGGACCAGCTCCCCACTGCAGAACTGCCTTTCTCTGATTTAGAAGGTATGACTGTAGACCATGTGGCACCTTCTCCTCCAGCCACCCCCCAGACCAGTTTGATCTCTTGCCCTATTTTCCCTCCTGTGATCCTCCTCTCCCTCTGCCCCCAAGATTTCCCTCCTGCAATCTTCTCCCTCTTTCTCTCTTTGTACATTAGGCAGAGTTGCTGTCTCTGCCAGCCCTGATCAATTGCCAGAGCTGCCCCCAGCTCTCTAGAGCCCTAATCGGGCAGAAGGCTCTCTCTTCCTATTTGCCATCAGGGCAGGGACATTCTTAGTCTAACAGGGGCGCACCCAGCAAATAAGAAGAGGTGAGGCCACTCAGCCAGGGGCACTGAGAACCCTTGTTGACCAGCACACACATCTTGCCTCTTCCCCTCCTTTCCCTTCACTGCAAACCAGCCCCTGGGGTAGTCATGCCTTACCTGCACCCAGCTCCAGGGCCCCGGGCACACCCTGTCCCCCAGGATGCCCGGACTACCCACTCCTCAGGCCGGAGCTTTGAGCACCTGAGGCAGGACTGTTTGCGGGCTGGCACCTTGTTTGAGGACACAGACTTCCCTGCCTGCAATGCCTCCCTGTTCTTCAGCGAGAGGCCCCAGGTTCCTTTCGTGTGGAAACGGCCAGGGGTGAGTGGGAAAGGAGGGTGGGGTGCAGGTTTGGCATTTGGGGAGAGGGTGGAAAGCCCTGGGAAGGAGGGAGGGACCCTCACTGTGGCAAGTCTGCACCCACTATTAAGAATTCGCAGTGTGTGTGTGGGGGTGCAGGTTATGGTCTCCACCACAGTGAACCCCAAGGTGTCTGGTTGGGCTTCCTCACCTGCAGCCTCCTGACTCCCGCCAAGGCAGGGGACCTAGACAGAGAGGGTCTTACTTGCAGTAAGGAGTGAGAGCAAAGCTTTGTCCAAAAGGACAAATCTTGGGCAACATGTCCCATCAGAATCCAAGAGCGAGCGAGCACAGAGGTGATGGGGCAGTTTGGACAGTATGTGAGGGACCAAGGTGAGGCACCATGGCCCTGGCTGGAACCCAGGATGCACCCTGTGGGAGGATACCCAGCACAGCAAGTGCTCAGCATGCTGAGATTTGATTAGGGAGAAGCAGGGTGTTCTTCCAGAGATGCCCTACGGTTCCCACAGGACACAGGGTCTCGCTGCCCCACCTTGACAGCCTGGAGGTGATGACCCTGAGAGTCTCTGCCCTGGGGTGCATCTTCAGTATTTGCAGTGCCAGATGAGTCAGGCCGCTCCCCTCGACCAGTGCCCCCCCTTGCAAATCCATTTGGGTGGGTCCTGCCCAGGAGCGGCTCTAGAGGGGGACAGGATGGTTCTGTGCAAGGAAGGAGCGCACAGGGCAAGACCCTCAGTCTGCTCACCTGTAAAGTAGGACCAGTGATGACTAGACCCAGTAAATGACACTGTTGTCATGGTTACTGTTCTTGGCATCCTCATTACATCGTTAGCTCTGTATATCGTCTTACGTACCAGTAATGAAGGACTCACGATAACCACTCCTCTCCATCTCCTGACATTAAATTATTGTTCATGTTTTAAATGCAAAGCATATGCATTTTTATAAAAGCACATATGCAAACCATCCAGGTTCTTCAGGAGCAGGGCCAAAGCACACACAGCCATGATTATGAAGTGGCAAGGTCTTTGCTGCTAGTTCCTGTTGTAGGCAGCAGGGAGTTTGTGTGTGCATGGACACATGCGTGTGTGTATGCACACAGATGTAGGTGACTGCATTCATCCCCAAGCACAAGTGTATACTACATGCAGAAGCTTATTTGCTCCAGGCTCCATCTGCGAAGTAAAGAACTCACACAAGGTAAAGAATTAAGTACTATCTCAGTGCCTCCCCTGTGGGGGAACCATGAGCATCCAGTGGCCCTAGTAGAGGGGGAGGAAGGACCCCAGGAACTCTCTCAGAATCATCTAAAGCCACTCTAAAATCAGTTTTGTTCTCTGCATGTGGCCAAATGCAGCATGAGGCCAGGGCCCTGGCAGGTCATGTGGGGGCGCACTATATGGGTACAATGAGTAGACACACTAAGCGAAGGAAGATAAAGCCATTTCCGTCTGGCCTGGACAAAGGAGTACCCCTGGAGGGGCCCCATCGTAGCCCTCAGGGCCTTCCGGACTTGTTTCCAGCCTTCAGCACATGGATAAGTGGGTACATGAGTGCTGCCCACACTGCAGATGGCAGATGCATCTCTAACCAGGGGCAGGACTCCTGGTAGTCAGGGTTCCCAGGAAAGGGGCTCCGGAGACGCTCGTGCTGTCAGCCCAGGAGGGCCAAAGCCTGGCCTGGTTCCTTTGCCGCTGGCAGCTTTCTCTTTTGCCCCAGGGTGCCAAGCAAGCAGCAATGTTCTGTTCCTGGGCTTGGTGTGAAAAGGTGGCACTCGCATGCTCTGGGCACCAGTGGGAGTTCTTCCCAGGACCCCACTCACCCAGCCCTTGACCTCAGTGCCCGTGGTCACAGCCCTTCATTGCTGCTAGGAATGGAGTCAGCTGGGGCCACACAAGCCCAGACAAGCAGAGGACACCACAGTGTGCAGGGGGGGGGCAAGGGGCCAGGACTCCAGGGTGCTCCCTGTGATGGTTCACACTGCTCCATCTTTCACTCCTCCTGGGAATTTCCGGTCACTTCTTCCATTCCAAAAGGAGTTCCACCCTTGGAGCCCATCTAGTGACCCCTTCCCTCTGCTCTTCCAGGGCTATGTACATCTGAATAGCAAGAGTGGGGGAGATAGGGGTTGTGGGCCAGCCACTCATGCATGCCTGGGTTTAAGTAAATGGAAGCACGGCTGCCACTAGTCAGTATCAAGCCCTCATCAAGAAACTGGGCAGTGTCCATGTTGCAGGCTTCCCAGCGTGACTAACCAGAAACTGTTGTGGCGCCATGCCTGGGGTATGGCAGTGCTGTGACACACTAGTGATACCTGCCTTGGGTGTGTGGCATTGTCCCAGGAGGGCAGATGCTCTGGCCAGCCATCAAAAGTAGGGGTCCAGGTCATGGCAGGTATCATTCTTGTCCTGGAGCAGCACATGGTCTGTACTTAATGAGATACAATACTGAGAAATGCTTGTGCATCACACAGCGTGTCACCAGCAACCAACATGTCATTAGGCCAAGACAGGCTTGGTCTCTGGAACTTGTGACTCTTGATCTGCATGTGGCATTTGTGTCCCCGCCCCTTCCAGGAGCCACTGCCCCTGGCACAAAAGCCTTTGGCAGGCGGAGGCCGATGGGAAGTGTGAGTGGTAGGTCCGGGGGTGGGGGCGCGGGGGGGGGCGTCTGCAGAGGAGACTGTATCACTCTCGCCCCCAGTGCCCTTCGCCATCCCAAGGCGAAAGGAAGACAGAAAACTGACAAAATGGAAATAATGAAGTGCATCAGAGTCATCGGACGCAAACGAATGAGATTTATTTTTACTTTTTAGAAAGTAGAGCCATACTCTACCAATTTGCACCTTTAAAATGGTTTAATTTTAGTAGTTAAAATGTTAAGGCTCAAAGAATTTAAGAAATGCCCTGGGTCATTTGTGTATTAGGCTTATTGGTGTTGGGACCCATGGGGGAATGTCTCTGTCCAGGTCCCAGAGACGGCTTCAATGGGGACACATGGGCCTGAGCCCTGGAGTCCTTCAGGGCCACTGTGCCCAGCCTGGTTCAGGGATGAGTTTCCTCGGGCGCTCGGGACTCTGATGAGTGTGACAGAGCTGTCCCCAGGGGATTCAGCCTTCCTTCTGAGAAATTCTGAGAGCTTTCTTCCCTCCTAACTGGTCCCCCTGCCTCCAGCACCCTCCCAGCTCAGCTTTGTAAAGGAACGGGGCATCAGCTCCCATTGTAACCACTCAGCAGGGGTTCTTGTGGTTAATGTGGGTAGAAATCAACAAAAACAGGTCCATTAGTGGCTCCAGGCTCTGAGTGCCTGAGGGCCCAGGGCCCCATGGGCTCATAGCTGCTGGCAGCTCCCAGCCACTGTCAGCTCCTCAGCAGCCGAGGCTTAGAGCCTCCTGGTCAGTTTTCTGGAGCTCCCTCAGCAATGTCCAAGGCCTCCCCGGGTTTCTCTGCTGGTCCCTGGAGGCCCTCAGCACTAGCTGCTCCCCTTGGACCCAGGACTGTGAGGAGCTGCTCATGTAGAGCAACTGTGGTCCATGCATGCACAGTTTGCACATTTGAGCACCTGCTTGAGGACTTTCCCAGCAGGGGGGACAGTGGCGGGGTGTGGTTGTCTGGGATAGGTCCCAGGCTCTTGTCCACCGCAGCTCAGTGAGGTTCTCCTGGAGCAGTAGGATCAGGGAGACATCACTGACCCCCAAGCCCAGCTCCGGACAGAGTAGCCTGGAGGCCCTGGTGGGGGTGGGGAGTGTGGACTCTGGGGCTGGTGGCCTAGGCCACCCCTGAGGAGGGCAGGGGTTGGGGAGGGCATGAGGAGTGATTGTCGGGTCCCTGCCCCTCTGGCTGTCACAGGGAGGAGAGGGAATGCCATAGGTCCCTTGAGTCTTCCCTGTGTCTTCAAGGGTGGTTGGTCCTGCTCCCTCCACAGTCTGCTCCATGGCATCAGGCTCTCTGGTGGACTGTCGCCTGCCATTGTCCCCTATATAAGTGGATCCCCTCTCACCACCCAACAGCCCAGACTTCTGCAGCTAGCAACCTCCTCTTCAGACCTCAGGAGGCCCAGGGCACTCTGAGAATCAAGCTTCAAAGGACATACTATGGTCCCATGAAGACCTCAGCCCAACTCAGGGTGGCTTTTCAGAGTTGTTCCAAGCTGAGGCAACAAGACTTCTGTGTTTGCAACCCCACTGGTTGGTCCTGGCATGTGGTGCTCCCAGGCGTGTGGCCGTGGCTGGGGCCTAATGCTTCCAGCAGTGAAGCAAGCCTTCCCCCTGAAAGGGGTCCTCACAGCCACCACAGAGCCTCAACTTTCTCCTCTATAAAGCAGGACAATAATCCACTCACTTCCGGGTCCACCGTGAGGACAGTCTGTTAACAAGGCTGAGCACTGGGTCAGGAGCTCAGCAGCCAGCAGGATCACTGTCATCACTTGCTACACGGGTGACTGTATACGCCCCTCCCTGTCCCGGGGACCCACCTCCCACCTGCACTTCTATCACCATCGCCTGGTGCAGTGAACCCCTGGGGCTGGTAACCCGCTTTCCTCCTGAAACAGGGCCTCGGAGACACACCCAGTCCCCCAGGGCTCCGGAGTCCAGGCTCCCATCTCAGAGGCTCCATCTGTACCACTGTGTCTTCCCAGCAAGGCCCTGACCCCCGCTGAACCCCACACACACGGCCTCTCTATGTGCCCTGCCTGCACCAGCCCGAAGGATGTCTCCCAGCCTCACCCTTTCCCTTTGCCTAGCCCTGTCTCGGTCCCTTTGCTCAGGTCCACTGTGCACTGCCTGCCTTGGGGACTCATTTTCAGAACCGCTTCTGCCCTCGTGCCCTTGGTCTGCTCCTTGATCCTGGAAATGCAGTTTGTCTGCATGGGGTCAGAGGGCTTTGCGTTCTGTCTTGGAAACATCTGGAAAGTAAGAAGCAAGACATGGGGAGGGCCTGGAATGTGCCCTTGCAGCATGGAGGAGCAGGGCCTGTTGCGGGGGCAGGGAAACCTGAATCGCAGTCTTCTCCAGAAGCCCGAGGCTGGGCTGGGCCTGGGTTTCCACTGGGTGTGTACTCTGCAGATCTCAGCAGCAAGCACCCAGCTGCCTAGTGGGGCGTGGGGCAGGTGGCCTCCCAGCACCGCCTTCTTGTCAAACACAGCTGAGCTCGGGGGAGCAGGTACACAGAGCCACGTGCCTTCGCAGGAGCCCGGGGAGGCACAGTGGGAGTGAGTACAGTGTCCAGCTCAATCTGCAGAGAAGCAGACAAGGAGGGGCCGGCAGCATGCCTGGTGCAGACTCGGGGGGGGGGGGGTCACACCTGCAGACAGGCACACTGAGGAGCTATCTTTGCTGCCTGTCCTGTGCCTGGAGATTAAGGTCGTTTAACAAAAAGCCTCCGAGGGAGCCTCTTGGAGCTGGGAGTGGGAATACAAGGACGTGCAAAACCTGCTGAAAAGGGGCTGGCATCGGGATGTCGTGCTTCTGCCAGGCCTGGCTTTCTGGCACATCCAGTAGCCCAGCCTTTTCCAGAAGCTCTGCAGCCTGGTGTGCATGAATGTTTGAGAACCATTTAGAAAATGAATGTACTCTGAGACCAGCTGTGCACTGCACCAGCACCGCGACGAGGGGATGCGTGGTCAGTGTTCGGTCACTGTAGCGCAGAGCTGAGAAGAGCCACTTGGAGGAGGAAGGGGTTATTTTAGACACTGCTTCAGGGTTTCCAGTCAGCTGGCTCCACTGCTGGAGCCCTTTGTTAAAGCAGAAGCATCATCCAGGAAGAGGAGGGTAGAGCAAGGCCACTCACCTCGTGGCAACGGGAAGCAGAGAGGAAAAGGGCCAGCGAGGAAGGGGCCAGGGCACACACAGAGTCCCTAAGGCCTTGCCCCACAGTCGGCTTCCTTCAACTGCACCCTGCCTTCTGAAGTAATCAGATACGGGGTGTCCCCGCAGGGGAACGCCGACACCTGGCACACTCCAGCAGTCCTCTCTCCCTCCCCCCAGGAGATTGTGGAACAGCCAGAGTTCGTCCGGGGGGGCGCCACCAGGACTGACATCTGCCAGGGGGAGTTGGGTAAGTGTAGGGGATGGAACCTGCTGAGGAGGGGCGGTGGGACTAGCTCTGAGCAGCTACCACAGCGGGAGGAACGCTGGGGCCGTGAGGGGAGGGCCGCAGGGCTGGGCTCAGCCTCCATTCCCTCCTTCCTCCCCAGTGCACGCCCTGCCTGAAGCCTCCAAGAAACTAACATTGCCAGCCTCTGGCTGTGCACCTGTCCACGGTCTGGGTAGGCCTGGAGATCCCAGCATGGCTAACCAGCTCCTGCAGCCTGGACTGGCCACCTGCTGGCACTCCCTCAAGAATACACCTTTCCTCTTCCCAACCCCTCAAGTGACAGATGAGAAAACTGAGGCTGGGGGAACCAAGCAACTGGTCCGAGGTCTTGGAGGTAGCAGACAGACTTAGGGTTCATGCAGGGGCAGTCTGGCCGCAGAGGCCATGCTCCTAATTACCACACTGGCTCTTGTGTTCACTGTAGAGATTCCTGAAAAAAAAAAAAAAAAAAAACCTAAAAAAAGAAAAAAAGAATTCCATTTGACCCAGCGATTCTCCTTCTAGGTATCTAGAAGACCAAGAAATAAAATCATATTACAGTGATACATTCATATCCATGTTTATAGTAGCATAATTCATAATAGCTAAATCTTAGAAATAGTCTACATGCCATCAACAACAGATGAATGGATAAAGAAAATGTAGTAGTTACACATAATGAAGTATTACTGTCATAAAAAGGATAAACTTGAGTCATCTGTAGGAAAATGAATACATGTTGAGACCATAATGTTAAGTGAAGTAAATCAGACACACAAGCTTAAATATTCCATGATTTTTCTTATACGAGAAACAAGAATTACAAACAAAGAGCAAAATAAAAGACAATGAAAAAAAGAGGGAGGAAAAGTTATTATAATCCAGCATAGCCAATGTACCTAAAAGTGTACCTTGATTTAGCATAATTGTTTTATGCATTTTTCATGTTAATATGGCTATTTATCTATGTTTGTGATAATTAACTTGATAAAAATTTAAATCTGATGCTGGCAAGAAAAGGACATGTATTATGTACGAGTATCAACTCCCCACAATGACTGCAATTATGTATTGCAGACGTGTGCTAATAAAAACTTTTTAAAAATCAGTAGAATCAGCTAAAGAAAGCAAATACGGCAAGTGTGTGCAGACCCCAAAGTACAGCCAAGGTTAAGGCCATAATGAGGCCCCGTGTGGGATACCTGAGCTCCCCTAGGCCGTTCCAAAGCCACCAGCCTACACTGCTGACAGAGAGAGAGAGAGAGAGAGAGATGATTAATAGGGCTCAATGAGAGCTTAGACAGACGTGTTGGTAACAGAGCTCAGTATAGGTAGATAGGTAGATAACGAGGTGAGCAGATGACAGCTGGTAGGTAGATCCACCTCTGAGAGTACTGCACTGGCCTTTGACTTTCAGCAAAAATTGCGTGGGGCAGGGGCATGTTCAGGTGATAGGGGAGAGACAGAGAAAGAGACGGAGTTAGACAGCAGGTGTGTGACAGGAAGGAAGGAAGGCAGATGCACAAGTGGGTGGTAGGCGGACAGGTAGATGATAAAGTGTGTCTTCCGAGTATAACTTGGACTTCCCAAACAGCTGAGTGTGACCTTGTTGTTTCACTGTCTACTGAAATCAAACAAATCTGGACCCAGCTGGCCTGTCCTGTGGGGTAAATGGATGCTCCCAAACATGTGCTCATGCTTATCCCACAGCAGCGCCGGAAACACCGCTAGGCACCTGAGACCCACGCCCTCCCCACCATATCGGGGAGTGCGCACAACGTGGGCCAAACACCTTCTGATGTGGCCTTCACCTCTCAGGTTGCCTCCAGAAGACTGCTGGGGAGTTCAGTAGATTAATCAGTCTTTACTGTAAGACAATTGAAACTGCAAGATAATTGAAAGCAAATGGAGCCACCACTGAGTCTTGTTGCCTCTGAACTAACTGTGGGCTGGGAGAGACAGCGGCCCCAGAATTGTGCCCCCAGACACGGCTGGGCGGTCCCATTCCCTGTCCCTACCCAGTCCTGCAGACATGGCTGGAAATCTGCCATTTTTTTAAATAAGAAAATATGTGGTGGTTGGAGCTCCCCACATTCCCCTGGCATAGTGTTTCCCCAATTACTGAGAATTGGCAATGAGTGTGATTTATGGCCTTCATTCTGCAGGGGACTGCTGGCTGCTGGCCGCCATCGCCTCCCTCACGCTCAATGAGAAGGCCCTGGCCAGAGTGGTCCCCCAGGACCAGAGCTTTGGGCCTGGCTATGCTGGAATATTCCACTTCCAGGTAGGGGGCCTCTCTGGAGCCCTGCAGGGTGCTGCCTGTGCCTTTGCACTGGAGGGAACTCTGGAAGGACTGTGGCGTGTGTGTGCACTGCAGTGCTGAGCCATGTGGAAAGTGTGCTCTGTGCTGCCTCCAGGTATCCGAGTAGCATTAGGGGCATGGTCTGGAGGAGCCTCAGGGCATTTGTCACCCTGAAAGGTGGCATGACCCAGCTCCCAAATTTGCATCCCAAGGAGGGGAAGTACCTGATCAAAGGCTGCACAACTATAAGTAGCCAAAGAACCTAGAGACTAAGAATTGTCTTTGGTGTCCTTTGGGCTCCACTGCACTGCCCCTGGCCAGGTGGAGACTGGCCTTGCCGGGCTCTCACTGCCCCTCTTCAGTGCCCTCCCGCATGCTCCTCCTGTGTTCTTGGGCCACAGCGCAGCTCTGTGGAGACTGGGGAGCCGGCAGAGCTGGTCTGTTAGCTAGAGCCCCTCAAACTGTCCCTGCACGGTGCCAGCACCATGCTCCCTGCTAGCCCCTGCCCCTGCAGGAGGCCTGAGGCTCAGGCCTGGACAAAGGATCTCCCTGGGTACTGGGCATCTCGTGGGGCTGAACCAGTGTGGAAAGATTCAAACTGGCTCCCAAGGCCACCGTGCCTAGCTGCCACTCTGATGCTTCGGTGACAACCTGAGTACCTGGCAGGCCATTGTGGGGAAGAAACAGGGAGGAGGGATAAAAGGGCACACACAGAGCTAATGCACAGGCCCTGGCTCACTCTGCTGCCCCTCCTACCCCCTGCAGTCAGACACAAGCTCACACACATGCACACATGTGAGACATGAGTGAACACGACATGCACACATTTTCACACCAGCATACATGCACACCAAAGCTCCCTCCACATCTCCACCCACCCCTGATACTGAGCAAAGCCAAGTCTACCGGCCAAGACATCAGCCTTGGGCTCTGAAGGCCAAGGACCATCCTAAGGAGCTAGAGCCGAAAACTGAGTGGAGAGAACACAGGACTGAGCCAGCAGATCCAGAGCAGATCCAAACTCCCTCACACCACCCTCCTTCTCCTGCCCAAATGTTGGTGTAGAAGAGAAATATGGTTTAGAGCACTGCCGCGTCTGCGTGTAATGCCTATGCTGGTCCTGCTCCATTTCCACGGGGGCACTGAGTCTAGGAGCTGATGTCCTTGGAGGGTGGGAGCTCAGTGTGTGGTCTCATGGACAAAGCCCATTTTGTGGGATTCCTTCCAGATGCTAAGGGCAGTTTGCTGGGAGGCAAGAGCAGCAGGACAACAACACTCCCAGGGGTGCACACCCCTGGGGACTCACCCTCTCCCACCTGTGTCCCTGGCCTAGTTCTGGCAGCACAGTGAGTGGCTGGATGTGGTGATCGATGACCGCCTGCCCACCTTCAGGGACCGCCTGGTCTTCCTGCACTCGGCCGACCACTGTGAGTTTTGGAGTGCCTTGCTGGAGAAAGCCTATGCCAAGTGAGTTCTGTCTCCTTGCCCCAGTCACCCTCTCACTGCCTCGTTAGAGAGCAGCTTCATGGGGTGAACAGAGGAACAAGCCCGCAGGATGCACAGCAGTTTTCCTGGCTAGACGCGCTTGTCCTTGGGACCACATGTATCTCCTTTGTCTCTCTGAGGCACCAACGTGGCCCAGAGAAGAGCTGTGGAAGGAGTGGGGGCAGGGGGCTGGCTGGGCCTCTAGCTCTGGGTTCTTTAGACAGTCCTCCAGTGTCACATGGGCGTAGAGACATCAACTGCCACCTCGCCATGCTCCTTTCCTTTGCTCCTTAAAAACATAGCTGTACAATATGGATGACACAAAAGTTACCACTTTTAATTAATCTATTTATTTATTTATTTATTAAAATCCTGGGGACTGGACTGTCTTTACACTGAGCAACCACCGTGTCCCTTTTTAAATTTTTTTTTGTTTTAAGACAGGGTCTTGCTAAGTCACTAAGTTACCCAGGCATGGGTGTGAATTTGGAATCCTCCTGCCTCAGCCTCCCAGAGTGCTGGGATTACAGTTGTACACCACCACACTCAGCTTCTTTTCATCCATTTGAAGTGTACAGCTCAGCAGCACTGACACAGTCACACTATTGTGTAACAAGCACATAAAACTCTTGTGGAACTGCAGCCCTGTGCCCACATACCCTGCCTCCTGTCCCCTCCCCAGCCCCTGGCAGGGTGCTTGTACTTTCTGTCTCTGTGGTCTGACCACCTAGCAACTTCATATAAGTGAAATCAAGATACCAACACTCAATCACCAAGCAAATGGCCTCAACTCCCTCAGGCCCACCAGCAGAGCGTGATAAAACAGACTAACTACAGTGAGTCTCGACTTACAACCATCCGAGTTGCAAACCTCCACAAATACGAACAGACTTCACACTTGGTTTTTATGCTTTAGATTGCATAGTTGTGTCAAAGGTATATGACTCACTTTGTCAAACTTATGAATGAATCCGACTTATGAACATTCTCCTGGAACAGAACTGGCTCGTAAGTCAGGGTCTTACTGTATCTCATAAACTTTTCAAATGAAGTCAGCAAAGGTGGGGAGATGGGGCACCAGCTTCAGGCAGAGGTGGAAGGCCTTTACACATCAAGGCTGGAGAAATTGCGCACATCCTGGGCCGTGTTGATAAAGTTGTTCTTCACAGAGGTACAGGCATGCAGTCCTGATGGAACTGTGCCTGGGCCTAAAGAAACGTCAGGTCAGTGGACGGCATGGGTGGGTTTCTCACCACTGGCATGAAGGTGACAGACAGACAAGCTGAGGGGGCTGCACTGGCCCATGTGGAGACTGAGTTGAGTTGGAGACACCAGCTCGGATTACACCGCGTCTAACAGAGATGGTCATACAGCGGGGTGTGCATGTGTTTCTGGGCTCTGCACCTGCTCATCCCTTGCTCTGTCAGTGGACAGGACTCAGAAGTAATGACCACAACTCCCAGCAGCAGCCACATCTATCTCCCAGGCCACTCCACCAAAAGGGAGCGGGCTTCTTGGAGATAAGGGTGACTCTAGGACTGGCCTGGAAATATCCAGGGAAGCCTACAATCTCCTGTAGTGCCAGAAAGTGAGAATGCACACAGGCGTGCACACTCATACACACAGACATACACACACAGACACAGAGACACATATATAAACAGAGATACATGGAGAGATAGACACACCAAGACACATGAGTACAGACACATAGATGAGGTCATGTCAAATCAAAATGACCATGAAAGGTAAATGTTTTGAACTGATTCAGAACATCAAAGCAGCCACAAACAGTACAACTAAAGACACTCACGAAAAAAGCCTTCTGGAACTGCTTCAGAAAGTGGGAAGAACAATGGGATAAGTGTATTCAAACCATGGGGGAGTATTGTGAGTGGATTAATGGCAATATGTCTTTTACTATAAAAATTCTATTTAAAACACTATTTTTTAATCTCACTTAATACATATTAAAACTAAGTGCATATTAATGAAAGAGATGCCTGTAAAGGAAGGGAAGGGGCCCACATACAGTCAGCGCCCAGGGTGGCCTGTAGGCAGTGAACTGAGACTCAAACCCCAGGCACCCAAGGGACAGCCCTGCTCTGTACCACCACACCTCTCTGCCCGTGAACAGCCCAGATCTTGGCCTCCAGGAGCCCGCACCGCGCTCGCTCCCCTCCATCTGACCCAGCCATCTCCCCCTTGCCACCCTGCAGGCTGAATGGGAGCTACGAGGCACTGAAGGGGGGCAGCACCATTGAGGCCATGGAGGACTTCACTGGTGGTGTGGCCGAGACTTTCTACACCAGAGAGGCACCAAAGGACTTCTACCAGATCCTGGAGAAGGCCCTGGGGCGTGGCTCCCTGCTGGGCTGCTCCATAGATGTGAGTTGCTTGCAGGCTGCACTCTGGGTGCTGCAGGGACCCTGGGAGGCTCTAGGGGGTTTTAGTTCTTCACATAAAACATAAATTTTTGTTTCATGTTTTCCTGAAAGGTAAACTTGCTATCAGGTGGAAGACATTCCCACCTTCTTCCAGATTTACTTTACCTCTGGACCCATCTGGTTAGGATGCGGGGACTGTCCTTTACACCTCTGCTTGCACAGATGGGCACAGGCACTACACACACACCCTGGGGAAAACTGCATGAACTTCACAGGAAGGGGTCTTACTATATGGTTTTCTGCCAGAAACCTAACAGCATTTTTAAATTTTTCTGTACGCATGCAGCACAGATATAATTGTATCTCATCTATTCCCATCTTCTTGGATTAACCTTTATTCTTTGCTGATAAACTGTCATTTCCTCTGCAAGTTCACATGTGTGGCACAGTCGTTTGTCCATGTTGTGTGTCCCCCAGCATCCCCTCAGTATATGCAACTACGTCTCCTGCTTCATGCTGTACTGTGTGAGGGTGGTGATGCTTGGGTTTTCTTTGGGGGACAGAAGAGTGACCTTCCTCCCTGTGGGGATGAGGGTCTCCCCATTCTGGAATGAGATGGGGACTGGCTTGTGTCACTTATGAGCATGTTCACAGTGTTCTGTGTTCCCAATTCACATCGCTCATACACATGGCCAGGACCTTGCAGAGCAGAGGGGACAGTGGCCAGGATGTCCAAGCATGGGCCTTGGGGTGGCCTGGTAGGGAAGGCTCAGCTTAATCAGTGCACCTGACACTGCTCTTCTCCTGTTCTAGACCAGAAATGCTGCAGAATCTGAAGCCCGGACACCTTTCGGTCTTATTAAGGGCCATGCCTACACTGTGACGGGGATTGACCAGGTAGGGGCAGAACGCCACTGCGGGGGTCAGGGAAGGACAGACGCCACAGTTTAAACCACCTGTCAGATGTTACAGAGCCTGTGTCCCCGAAAGGAGACAGGCCGGGACACCAACAAAGACAGGGCTGAGAGAGGATCCAAGGCGACTCCTCCACAGGCAGGCAAGCCTGGGCTTTGTCTGTCTGTTTGGGGGTCTTTTTATTTCATTTTCTTCTATTGTTTCCCAATTTCATATAGTCCTATATTAGGGTACTCCACAGAAAAACAGAACTGATAGGAAAAAACTATATACATATGCCACTGGTTAGAAGGAGCTGGCTTGTGTGATCATGGAGGCCGAAAGGCCTCACGATCTGCCATCTCCAGTCTGGAGCCCTAGGAATGCCGATGGCTTAGATCCAGTCTGAGTCTGAAGCAAAGCTGAAGTGCAGAAAAATCAATGGTATGAGTCCTGGCCTCAGGGCATGAGATTGGCATCCCAGCCCACACAGTAGGCAGAGAGCAAATTCACCCTCCTCTGCCTTCTGATCTGCTCAGGTGTGTGCAGAAGGGTGTAGCCCACCCATACTGGGAGGCCCTATACTTTGCTCAGTTTGCCAAATTAAACCACCTCACCCAGAAACATTTGCATAAATACAACCAGACAAACCTTTCTGCAAATACCTGGGCACCCTGTGGCCCGGGAAAGGTGACACATGAAACTGACCATCCCAAGTCTCATTCCTGCAACTATAAGCCAGGATGAACCGATCCTGAACATCCAGACCCCACAAAACATCACCCTACTTGTAGTGAACAGTGGGCCTGGAGGAAGGCTCCCAAAGGACATGTCTGAGGAGCATGCAAGCTCTTAGGGCTGATGACATGCTGAGTGACAGATGCAGTCCCAGGCAGGAGAGGTGCCCTTCCCTCCTCCTCTCTGCTGCCCAGGTCTGAGATGCAGTCAGA
Source organism: Dinomys branickii (assembly GCA_004027595.1). Taxonomy (NCBI): domain Eukaryota; kingdom Metazoa; phylum Chordata; class Mammalia; order Rodentia; family Dinomyidae; genus Dinomys; species Dinomys branickii. The sequence continues at coordinate 11,256 of PVLD010006373.1, read as the reverse complement.
TTCTTTGGGCCTCTCTGACACTTCAGCTCTTGTGCTGGTTCTTCCCATCCCTTTCCTGTACCTGCATATCCTAATGCTTGCTCACTTGAGTGGCACACGGTTTTTAGGTCATGTCTTCTAAATATTGTTCCAAGTAGAGACCTCTTCTCTTCCCTCCCGAGTCCTCTTGATCCTGCTCTCTCTCTACCTGCAAGGAGCTTGCTGTTCTCAGGACATTTTAAACCAATGACCTTCATACAAGCTGGGCCACAAGCCACACCTCCAACTCAAGGAGATGCTGCTTGAATTGGTTTTACTCATCAGAATGCAATTTACATCAAGTGCATGAGCACAAAGCACTCTGAGAGCTAAGATTTCTGCTTGCTTGATGAACAAAATCCTTTTTCTTTCATTCTTTCACTTCCAACTTTTCTCGGATGCCTCTTTCTTCCTGCTGCCCCTGTGCCCTCAGAGCCTGAGGCCCTGGATGAATTGTCACTTTACTATCTCAAGAGTTGTCAATGAAGACACCCTCCCAGGAGCCCAGAGCATAGAGCATGGGATCTAGAAGGCAGACTCTTTGGTTTGTGGTTGTGTTTAATTCCCAGCACGTGGGACTATGCTCCTACCCACCCACCTGGGAACAGACAGTGGGTTCCCTGAGCACCTACCACTCTGACTACCCTGCGCCAGACACTGAGGTGCCACAGATGGATACAACTCAGGAGTTCCAGGAGATCCTGGTCGAGAGGAAAAACTTTTGAAGTTGGACCAAGCAAGTTCTTGTTAGTTACAATCTGTTTCCCAGATGTGGCATAACCATTCTGTGATGGTTATGGTATCATGGGCAATGCTAACAACCTTTTCAGTAGGAATTTGAAACTTCCCAGGGCTGGTTAAAAATCAGTGTTTTTGTGTGCCTTCAGTGTGTTTAGCTGACTCCACAGGGAGATGCACCCCTGGACTCACTGAGGAGTAGAGCCAAACTTCTGTGACTTTGTCTCTTTATGGTTCTCTGTTCCTTCTCCATTCTAGGTAAATTTTCAAGGCCAGAAAATTGAGCTCATCAGAGTTCGGAACCCTTGGGGCCAGGTGGAGTGGAATGGGTCATGGAGCGACAGGTCAGTGGCCAGGGCCCATCTCTTGTGGGTCCCAGGGTGCATGGGCTGGGGCTGTCTGCGGCTCTGAAAGGGGAGTAGCTTGTTCCCAGGAATCCCAATCCCCAGGCTTTATCCTGGGTCCTGTCCTGCCCTGGCGCAGCCTGACTTCCCCTACTTCAGACCTCAGGCCCTCCTGTGGGTAAACTTGGTTCCCAAGAAAGACTTCTACAGCAGCCCTCTGACTGCCCTGTTGTTGCATTTGTGTGTGTGCATGGATGAAACATTCCCATCCCTGCGGATATTTTATTCCTCCTCAGTGCTGGGAAGGACCCTAGCTCCAGCTAGGGGCAGCCTCAATAAACAGTGCATGGGGCACAGCTGAGATGAGTGTTTGGGGGAAGGTGGGAATCCCTGAAATACTGCCACACAGGTAATCATGAGGTTCTCTCTGGTGCTCACTGACCACTGGCTAAGGCCCAGTGGCCCAGAAGCCCCTATCATTCTCCTCCTTGCATTATCCCTCAATGATCTACTCAGGAGGCTCACATGGTCCCAAGAATTGTTAGAGGGCAGCCCTTGGAGATGCTGTCTTTGACCAGCCCTTGCACTGGGCCAGTGATCTGCCCACCTGAGTCCCTGAGCAATCCTGGGGCCCAGTGAGCAGGTGTTGGACAGAGTCCCCCTTGGTGACACTCGGGGGACCTGAGAGGGGTGGCTCCACCCCACAGCTGAACTCCAGCTCTCTTTGCTCATAGCGCTCCCGAATGGCGCTCCGTGGACCTCACTGAACAGAAGCGCCTGTGTCACTGTGCCCTTGATGACGGCGAGTTCTGGTACAGTGCTCTCCTTGCCATCTCTGCCCAGTGGGACTGGTGTGAGCCATGGGGGTGGAAGAGCACACGTCTGCTCCTTCCTTTCTTCTCCCCTCCCTTCTGTTCCTCCTTCCTTCGCTTTCTCTCCTCCCTTCTTTCTTTCCTGCCTTCCTTCCTTCCTTCTACATACAGTTTTCTCTCACCCCTCATAACTACCCAAGCTGGCAGGGAATTAGATCTCTGTGACGTTTGGGGTCCCTCTCACCTCTGTTCTGATAAGTCTCGGGGGGGTCGTGCCACCCAGAGACCATCGGGCAGAGCTTCAGACATCCTGCCCAGTGTCTCTTGCCCCCTCTCTGTGCTGCCCAGGTTGCTCGGTGAGTGTGGAAATCGGCATCCCTGAGGCCCGCACATTCCCTCCCCAGCCAGCCCAGTGATACAGCCCCCAAGGCAGCACATCCAGAAGTCTAGATGTTGGGTGGGGAGATTATCCCTGTGCTGGGCTTTCCACGGGGCTGAATCTTTTTGCTTGAGTGGACATTTCTGATGGCCCTTCATCTTTAGCATCTTTCTCGACTTTGCACTTCATTCTAGGATCCAGAGGCAGCACCTCCTGCATCCTTGCCATTGCCCTTGTCTGGGTTGGAACTCTCTCCTCTTGTGCCCTGCAGCCCCTCAGTTCCTGCTGGGCTCATCTCCTCAGAACACCTCCTAAGTGCACCAAGCAGCACCAAGCACATGAACACTCCAGCTTCTTGTTTCTCCCAGGCATGGCCTCAGCAGGCACTGGTTTGGCTTCCCACATTTCCACGTTACCTAAGTGTGTTCATGCTGCTGTAACAGACTGCCATGGGCTGGGGCCTCTAAGCAACAGAAATGTATTCCTCACAATGCTGAAGCCAGATCTGGGGTCTAGGGAGACCTGCTTGCTGTGCCTTCACAGGGTAGAAGGGCCTAGGGAGCTCTTTGGGGCCTCCTAAGGGCACTAATTCCACCCAAGAGGGTACCAGCCTCCTGACCCAACCACCTGCCAAAGCCCCACCTCCTCAGACTGCCACACTGGTGATTGCATTTCAATATGTGAATTCAGACTGTAGCAACAGACCATGCATTTACCACCTTTTTTTGTTTGTTTGTTTGCCATCAGAGTGACCGCCAGCCTACTGGGTGGCTTGGTACAGGCTGTGGCCTCTCCTCTCTGTCAATATCAATGATATACTAGTGGTACCTCACTTCTGGGGCTTCTCGTGGCCCTTCCCAGGTGCCCTGCATTCCCCAACCTCTTGACATCAGGCCCAGGGCTCACTGCATAGACTCCCTCCTTGCTTCCCACTCACACCCCTTGGGTGACTTCCTTGGGTCCACTCTAAAGATTGGGTCCACACTGACACCCCCAGCTGCTCTCATAAGCACGTCTCCCTGGGACTCCAGAGTCAAACACCCACCACCTGTGCCACATCTCCATGTGCCCAGCAGACACCTCAGAGGAGCACCCACCCCTCTACCCTACACCTCCCACTGACTACCCCACAGCCTGCCTTCCACACGCTCCCTCCCTCAGCCAACCCCTCAGCAGCTCTATGATCTCTTTTAGGTTTTTCTAAAATCTGGCTACTGCTCATACCCCCAGGCTGGATGGAGAGACACCTCCACCTCTATTCCTGGGATGATGAGCTGACTTTCTTGCTGGCTAGGTCACTTTTAGTGGCTCCCATCTTCTCAGAGTCAAAGCCCCCTTCTGGCAATCCCCCCCACCACACCTCTGGATCTTCTCCCTGACTGATATGTAACTGGCCTTGTGGCCTCATGGGCCTTTCTGGTGAGCCATGAACACATCAAGCCCCCCTCCGCCTGGAGACCTCACTCTCTGCACCAGAACGCCGAGAACCTCCCATTTCATCAGTCTGCTTTAGATCTTGTGTTAGCTTTTCCACTCACTGTGATCAGATACCTGAGAAAACAATTTAAAGAAGAAGCGGTTTAATTTGGCTCATGGTTCTGGGGATTCAGTCCAGATTCAACTGGCTCCAAGGTGGGAACAGCAGAAGGGCTGATGCATGGGCTGCTCAAGCCATGGCATCCAGGAGGCAGAGAGCAAGGGAAGAGCCTGAGAGGAAGGGGCCAGGGACCAGATAGAGTCCCCACGGTCATGCCTCCGTGACACACCAGACACACCCAGAAGTGTGCCATGCTGATCTCCCAGGTAGTTCCCAAGCCAGTCAAACCGACAAACATGATAAGCCTTTATAGGCCTCCACCCACAATGCCTGCCCAGCATCTGTCCGGGTAGCACCCACCCTCCAGACTGACTTTGTTTTCCTCTGTAGCCCTTATCACTTCCTGTCAAGCTGTAGTTTTACCACTTTCCACCCTTTAAAATCTGTATTTACCCTCTCTGTGGTATTTTCTGTCCCCCATTCCATGGGTGGCTGATGGAGAGGACGGATGGTGTCACTGCCACCATCTCCTGCACATCAACCCTTCATCCTGCTGCAGGATGGCATTCACGGATTTCAAGGCCCACTTTGACAAGGTGGAGATTTGCAACCTCACACCCGATGCCCTGGAGGAGGACACTCTCCACAGATGGGAGGTGACAGTCCACCAAGGGAGCTGGGTTCGGGGCTCCACTGCTGGCGGCTGCCGCAACTTCCTGGGTAGGTAGCTCCCTGTCACTCCAGCTGCCGTTCCCAAGCATCCAGCCCAGCCCAGGACATCAGGGGTTAGGGCCAGGGCCCTTGGAGAAGCCTGAATTGTAGAGCTGGGCTATAGAATTCAGGGATGACCAGAGAAAAGAAAGCTATATAGAGGCATAGTACGAAACTGACAAGAATTTTGAGGGGAAACTCCATTTGATCACTTGGGTTATTTACCTTTTGGGTTGTTACCAGTATAGGAAACAGAAATCACAAGTCATACCAGATTAATTGTCTGACAAACCAAATAGTGCAGAGGAAAAGTAGAGTAAGCTTCAGGCATGGTTCTATCAGGGCTCAGGCTCCATTTGTTGATCACCCTCTGCACTGCATTCTTCCTGTGTTGACTTCTTCCCTGGTCTGGCCTGCTTTGTAAACATGGGAGGGATGCCAGCCACACTCAGTCCCTCCTGGACCCTCTCCACACCCTAGCAAGAGCCTGTAAATCAGCACACAGAAGTGCTGGCTCTGTCCCATTGGGAAGCCCAGTGTTGCCTACTGAATACTGTGAGCTGAGTGTCTTTGTTCCAGTTCTGAATGGCAAAAGGGACTGTTGTGGACCAGAGTCTACCCTTGGAGCTGGGGGTAAAATCCACCCTACACAAATGACTCATGACACAGCTCACTACTCTCCTCTGAAATGCCAAGTGGGAAAAGCAGTATGGAACAGACCTAAGCAGACTGGAACCAGGAGGATGTGTGTCCCTTGGAAAGAAGTGAAAACGAAGAGGGGACTCGAGATTCTTGCTGGGGATCACAGGAAGCAGGGCGAGGGGATGATTGGAGCAGGAAGAGAATAAAACATTTTCTCAGACTGGGAAGGCTGGTGGGATGGATAAAAGTGTGTGTGTGTGTGTGTGTGTGTTCTTTGTATTTTAAGGAAGTGACGCTAACCCACCCACTTCTTTCACATGACAGATACCTTTTGGACCAATCCGCAGATAAAGCTGTCCCTGACAGAGCAGGATGAGGGCCAGGACGGTTGCACTTTCCTCGTGGCCCTGATGCAGAAAGATCGGCGGAAACTCAAGAGGCTTGGTGCCGACATGCTGACCATAGGCTACGCCATTTACCAGGTAGGGGACCAAAGTGCACTCAGGTGCCCAGAGGCTCTGAGCTCCCAGGTGCCCCCCTGTATTTTATGCCTGAGATCTACATCCAGTTACTGACTGTGTCCGAGGAGCCTAAAGCGCTGGCCCCTAGAGCACCCTGCTTCCACTGCAGAGCCCCGAGGAGCACGGACACCTGAGCAGAGACTTCTTCAGGTACCACGCTTCTCTGGCCAGAAGCAAGACCTTCATCAACCTGAGGGAAGTCTCTGACCGCTTCTGCCTGCCCCCGGGGGAGTACATCCTGATCCCCAGCACCTTCGAGCCCCATCAGGAGGCCGACTTCTGTCTGAGGATCTTTTCAGAAAAGAAGGCCATCACCAGGTGAGGCAAGCAAGCGGCCCCAGAACCCTCCTCCTCCTTAGTGATACGCAGGAAGAGAGCACCAGGGACTGCAGCCCCATCTCGCCTTTGCCACTGTGCCCTGCAACACACAGCCTTCAGAAAGCTGCGCATCTCTTCCTGTAGCGCTGCATCTCTCATCTTTAGGCAAACTGAGAAAGAGTCGCTGGCCTGACTGCTCCCAGAATGATGCGCAGAGGGCTCCGCTTTCCAGACTTTGTCACCAGGACGTTACATCAGGAGACTTCTGGCAGTAGGGGGCACGTTGTTTGGGTCACTTTCCTCATCTTGGAGACACAATACCTGATGGCCCCAGCTGTGCGGAGCAGGGTTTACTGTGGCTCACAGTTTCAGAGGTTTCAGTTGAAGGTTGTCGGGCTCCAAGGCAGAAGCAGCATGGCAGGAGGGCTTGGCAGAGGCAGGCTGATCACGTCTGGGCAGCTAGGAAGCAGGGAAAGAAGGGAGGTGCGTAGGAGCAGACAGACGCTTCCAGGTCACGCCTCCCGGGTGACCTCTTCCCACCAGGCCCCACCTCCCAGCAGGACACCCTCTGTGCCTACAGAGCCTCCACAATCCAGCCGCCCACCTCTGTGCACATGAGAGTCTTGGGGGACCAAGCAGACACAAACACACATTTATGGATGCTAGACTTACCGCTGTGCTTGCCAGGACTCCAGGTTTCCAGAGGGATGTGTTCATTCAGCTCCTTTACATGAATGCTGATGGTCTGGACCACTTCATACTCCCTACACTCTAGCCCTACTGCTGCCACGCGTCTCACAGACTAATTTTCCATCTGTTACTTTTCTTTTTTCTGAGACAGGCTCTCATTCTATAATTAAGGCTGGTCTCGAACTAGCAGCAATCCTTCTGCCTCGGCCTCGCAAATGCTGGGACTACAGACCTGCACCTCCACATCTGGCTATATCTCTTACTTCTGTGGAAGATTTCCCATTGCTTCTTTCAATTTTGGTTACTCTGTAGCAGAGGGGAAATAATTCAAGACAAAAACATCTGTTTACCCAGGAAGCTATTCTAAAAATTGCAGGCAATGGCCAGGACTGGTTCTATATTTTTGCTAAGCAAAGCCCAAGGGGGAGCAACCTGAAGAGTGTTGGCAAAAGAGACCCAGCTGTGACACATGGCCCACCCTGGTTTCCTGCTGCTCAGTGAGCAGAGGGTGGGCGGCTGCACAGAGAGGAGCCTCCGTTCCAAAGCCCTGATGACAAAGGCCTGGTTTTTTTTTTTTTCTCTCAGCTAAATAGAAGAAGTAAAGTCTTTAACTTTTTAACTGTTAGAACGTTTTAGAATTCTGTTGTGTGCCGCAGGAGATGAGGAGACCCCGGAACTGCCTGGCTCCATCTTAATGCTTTGGGGGTTTTTATTTTTGTTTTTTGTTGTTGCTGCTGTTGTTTTTGTATTTCCTTTGAATTTTTCATTTTTTTCTTTAGCGACGCCTCAGGTTTTCACCTATCAGAGTGCCTTCCTCCAAATGTTTTTATTGTCAATAAAAGCTGAAGTCTGCTTCCTAGCATGACTGCTATCGAAACACTGGGACTCCCCTGCGTATGTGCACAGAAAAGTTAACAGTTTCCATCATTTTTCCTCTTTTCCCTAAACATGAGCCCACAAACACCCCACCCTGCTCACCTCTGTGCGTGACAAAGGGTGTGGCTTGCAGCTTCGAGGTTTTTGTGTTTGTGTTCTGGCTTTAGTCCTGACTCTATGGACTCTGTAATCTTTTTAAATCCTCCCCACCCCGTGATAAAGTCTGGGCAGGCTGAGACATCTGAACCCTGAGCATCTCCCTTGTGGAGGCCTTAATGTGATGCATGGAAAGAGACGGCCCTGCCTGTGGGTCTCTGGGGCTCCCCGCTCCACAGGTCCCTTCAGCAGTGACCTCGTTAACATGCACCAGGGAAATAGCAAGGGTCTGCTGGCTTGACTTTTTGATGTTTAGGATTTGCAGGTTCTAGCTGGGGGAGGGCTGGCCCTGTCTCCCTCTTGCTGCCATGCCAGCGAGGGTCCATGTGGCTGGGGCAGGTGGCAAGGTGTGGGGTCTGTAAGCCCCCCAAAAGGTAAACAGTACTGACTGGGGCAAGTGTGAAGGCCTGGGGCTGGCAAATAGCATGAAAGGTGAGGGGCACTGAACAAGCAGGGTTCCCACCGGGCAGAGCCTGCCATGGCTCAAGACTTGGTGAGAAGTCACTCCACAACTGAGCCGTGTTCTCCGCCCTGCAGGGACCTGGACGGAGACGTGGACATCTACCTTTCCGAGGTGAGTCTTTGGCCCCTGTGGGGGGATGGAATGTGGGCAAGGGCCCTGGAATCGTCTCTCCTGACCATGGTGCCCCGCAAAGCTCAAGGTCAGGAAATGGTGCTTGCTCTTGGGTTCGCAGCTGTGATTCCAGCCCTGGATGCCAAGGTCCGTGCACAACCCACAGGCTACAGCAGGGCTGAGGCAGGCACCTGGCATGAAGTTCCGCATGTTGTCCTCTGCCTCTGGACCTCTGAATCCACCTGAGAGTTGTCTGCTGTTTGTGTAGAGAACAAAATCACTTTAAAATGTATTTTATTTAGAAAAATAATCAACAACAAGAAAGGGATGAAGTAGATAGATTCTTTGGCTGTGAGCTCCAGGGGCTCTCCCTGCTCTGTGTGTGCTTTGAAGGAGAGGGGCCGACTTCTCTTCATCCCAGGGCTGCAAGACCTTCAGGAGCCTTAGAGTTCTTCCCAGCTAGAGCTGCTATGCTGGCTGCCACCCATCAGCACCACTAAACAGGGAAACCAAAGCCTCTTCAGATGGGCATCATCTCCCGGCAGCCCCTGCCATAGACAAATTCCTGCCTTCCAAAGGACCACTGCCCAACAAACAGGACAGGGCGGTAACTACCGTCTCAGGTCGGAATGGAGGCATGGCAGCCCCTAGACAGGCAATAGTCTTTCTTTACTCTCTTCCATGCCAACCGGAACTTATGGAAGCTGCTGGTTGGCACAGAGCTCCTACCCAGGTCCCAACAGAGCAACCGAAATAGAGTCACTCATGCTGGTGTTTATGTCACCACATCAAGACCACCCTGTTCCTCTTTGGAAATACCAGGAAAGAGATGACAGCCAGACCCTATGCAAGCCAGTGCTAGCCAAGAGGGGAAAAGATCCTCTGCCATAACCTCCATAATTAAGGTCGATGGCAGTTCCTGGAGCTACCCAATCACTTTGCTCTCCTTTTTTTTTTTTTTTTTTAATGGTACTGGTGATTGGCCCCAGCCCTTTTAAAATATTGTTTTAGTTTTGAGATGGTGTCCCATTAAATTGCCCAGACTGAGCTACAACTTGAGCTCACCCTGCCTCAGCTTTCCAGAGTTCTGGGATTACAAGGCTGCAACTCCATGTTTAATCTACCAATCCATTTTCAATTTTTTTGTGTGTGTGTGGTACTGAAACTCGAACTACCAATCCATTTTCATACCATGCTGCTTCTGGACCTTCTCAAGCTGCCTTTAAAACCTGACTGTTCTGCCAGGCTCACCAAGAGACTATGTTTACACATGGGAAGCTGCCTAATTCATGAGTCACTGACAAAAGCCAGTTAGGCCTTTAGACTCAGCATGAGGAAAGTCTGACCCTTGACATCTGTGAGTCCAGCTGACCCAGTCCTTCAGGATCTTGTTCTGAAGAATCTCCTGCGGCCTCCAAACTCTGCCTCCCACTCGGGAGTAAGATGTCTGGGCACAGTTCCAGCTCTCCCTGTGGGCAGCACTGTGATGTGTCCCTGGAGAAGCAAATATCAGCTCTCTTCCTGTGGGTCTTTGGTTATGTTTCAGCCCCTGCAGCCGACTCTTCCTGAGCAGGAGACAGAGGAGGAGCAGCAGTTCCGGGCCCTGTTCCAGCGCATCGCCGGTGAGGTAGGCAGCCTGCCTTGGTCTTCCCCAGCTGAGGGCTGCCTGGCTTTCCGGCAGGGCACTATGCTCATGGGTTTGTTGGCAATGCCTTCCCAAGGCCTGGTGAGGCTTGTGGCAAAGTGACATTAGGTCTGGTCTCAGAGGCCCAAGTACCAGTTCATCCATAGCGTCTCACACCGGTGCACCTCTGTGACAGAGCCATCAAACCCACAGCACCTCAGAGCTATCCAGAAGCTTCTTGAAGCAGATCAGAGACAGCCTTGATGAAGTGAATCCTCTGAACGCTGCCCAGAAATCACTGCCATTAAGATGCTTTCTCACCAGCTGTAGTAGCACAGGCCTATAATCCCAATACTCTGGGAGGCTGAGACAGGAAGATTGCAATGAGACTAGCCTGGGCAACTTAGCAAGACCCTGCCCTAAAATGAATGTAGAAAAAAAAGGAGATGTGGCTCAGGATGAGGGCCCTGGGGTCAATCACCAGTAATACACACACACACACACACACACATGAAGATGCCCTCTCACTCCACGAAGCTCAGGGAGCTTCCACCGTAAGCCTGGAGGCGTCCGGGGCAGTGAGTGTTCAGGGTCAGAGGTAGGCCACTGAGGAAGAGCAGAGCCTCTAGCCGCATTCCTATCCTTGGCCCCCAGACCATTCTTGCCTCTTCATGGCTCACCCCATTTGTTGGGACCTGGTACCCCTGGAGAGCTGGGCAAAGCTCTCCCCCTGTGCTGGGCGCTGTCCCAGAGTGGCCACTGTAAAAGCAAGGGATGAACTGATCATTTGGCTGAGTCAGGCTCTGCTTGGGAGGTGGAGCCTATACCCCCGGAGCATCTGATGGTGACTCCACAGGGCTTGCAATGAACAGGCAGGGCAGGGGCTTGGGACCACAGGCTGGGCTGAGGAAGAGGCCATGTGCCCAGCTTTACCGCAGCAGAAGAGCGACCCCCCTCTCCTGGCAGGCCAGAGTGGGTCTCCGTGGGGGTAGGAAGACAGGGGACGGGACCCTGGTGTCAGATGTGATTGGAGAATGCTGCAGGAGGCTGAGGCTGGAGCTGTCAGAGCCAGAGCCAACTTGATGAGCTCTGAGTTTCCCAGGAGGTACATGGGGCAGGGATGGAAGTCGCCAGAATGGAGATCCAGGGTTTGGAGTGGGCTGGACCCTTCAGCCTTTGTTAACAAGGAGAAAGCCTCTGGAGTGGGCCTTGTCCTGTAAGAGCCTCGGGACGACCCTCTGGAGCGGGCCTTGTCCTGTAAGAGCCTCGGGACGAGCCTCTGGAGCGGGCCTTGTCCTGTCAGAGCCTCGGGACGA
>PVLD010006372.1:0-101389 GCA_004027595.1 Dinomys branickii | reverse complement strand
CCATGTCCATCAAGAACTGTCTTTGAATATATTGTTTAGATGTTTGAAATATTTAAGATGATCTCATGAATTACAGGATATGATGCTCTGAAGTTAATTTTAAATGCTTAAAGGAATTTGAAATTAGATATGGCTTTAATTTTACAATGTCTATAAGAGAAAATTCATTAAAAATGAATATTTGAAATATTTTATTAAAAAAAAAAATGATGAGGGGTATTAGGAGAAGAAAACTTTCAGTCACTTAAATTTGACTATGAGCACGTGTGTGTGTGTGCACGTGCACACACACAAACACACAGAGTATTCTTACGGCAAGGTGCATGGAAATAGGCCAAGTTAAATGTAAAGTCTTTCTTAAAAGTAATTACATGGGCTTCTAGCTGTGACTAAAATAGAGTTGTCCCATTTCCTCTTATAAATGGAGAGGACCTCTTGTAAGTAAGAGATCATGAACACAGTGGCACAAAAAACTAAGATTATGAAAAGTAAGATACCCTAAGAATATAAAGACTTGATGAAAGACAGATATGAAGTCATAGGCGGTTTATTAACAGAAACCTTTTTTGGCAATGCCACTTTATTCCAGGCCAACTCCAAAAGGAAACATGGCCCGCCCCTAGTCTGTAGTTTTAGTTGTAGGGAGCTGACCTTCCACCCCAGAGCACCGCACCTGTCTCTTCTCCCCACAGAAGCGCTCAGTAAAGCTCAAATTCCCCACATACATGTTAGCAAAGTCCAACGAAAGCAGAGCCTCTGACCCCTACTAGGTAGCAATGAAGTGAAACACTGTGGGATGTATCCAGTCAGCAGTTCGCTTTCCTCACCCCCGTGCTAGTGGAGCCCAGCAGTGGGGAGCAGCTCCATGCCCACTCACTGACAAGGGGAGGTGTGAAGCTAAGTTCATTCAAACGCAGGACCTCCCTTCCCCTCCGTGTCATGGTGCCCAGCACAGAGCTCACTTGTGGAAGTCTGTACGGATCTTACAGTTCTGCTCCTAAGCAATGAAGAGTGGGGTTGAAAAGCATAGGCTGGATGGCCTGCACTCAGGCAGTCAGAGGCCGCGCTTGTCTTCCGAAGTGGGAAGAGCCCACTGGAGAGAAATCACATCACCCGTCTGGTCCTCAAGCTAAACTCCAACACAGGGACTAACTACAGAAAGAAGACAGCACCGAGTTTCATAATATAATATCCAAATGTCCAGGGCACAACAGAAAATCAGCCACCTATCAGACAGGGACATGAAAGCTTACATGATAAGAGACATCCCACAGCTACCAATATGAAATTTACTCAGATACTGGAAGTATCTGATGAGGATTTTAGAAAACCATCATAAAAATGCTTCCATGAGAAATTACAAATTTTCTTGAAACATAAAGTAAAAACAAACACCAGCGATATTATCACTTGTATCACTAAATTTATGTATCTCGCAATTCTGACTATAGTACTTTTTCTTCCTTAAGGTGTAGAAGTTGCTAGTTCCATAACAATAAGGGTAATTTATCCATCTGAAAAGATTTATGGTGCTAGCCCTTATTTTCCAAATATCCTGAGATAGTGCCATGTAACTGGAACTTCTAAGAAACCCACAGCCAATTTGATGCCCAACATGTGACCAAAAGTTAAGATCATGTTTCCTGACAGCTTCATACACATTTCCCACAAGTTTGATCCTATGTATACATTTGCTGAACATCTGGATCAAAATTTTAAAACTATTAATAAAAATCTCTAGACATTACCTAGAAGAAATAAATTTTTTGAACATCAAATTGCATGTTGCTTACTGTTGACACCAATAAAAATGCAATTCCTTTTTTTCTGTAGAAAAAAAATTTGTCAAGTATTTGCTGAGAGATAAAACTTTGTAAAAAGAAAATGTTTCCAATGATCCCGCTTTATTGCGTTTTAGATTTGAATGATAAGAACTATTAGAATTTTAGGTACCCCTAAAATTGCATAGAATCTTTGTGCATTAAACGCTTTTCAATTTTTAGGCATTTTTCTCTTGAGTTCAAAACACTCCATGAGGAAGGACATCTCAGTGACGAGAGAGCCTCGTTATGGCCCAGGGAACTGTCTGCACCAGACTTTACCGCTCATTCCCTGGGCAGCACAACTTTGGCAAAGTCTTTCAGTCCCTCTAACCCTGTTTTATCACTGATAAACTTAGATAAGTGGCCTACCTGTCTGATCCCTTTGGCAGAGTTCAGAGAGAAAAACAGTGTATATGTGGATGCTTTATACAACATAATGGTCTATGTGCATACAAGCACATCCTATTAGCAGATAACCTTTTGTAGAAATTACCAGAATTTTGTACAAATTAGTCCTCTTATCAGAAAGAATGGTTCAGTAATAAAACATGCAAATAGGATTTTAGGGGCTTACAGGAAATTAGTAAAAGCTGTCACAGAGCATTAGAAAGGAGATGGGACCATATACAACTTTCGCCCACACCTCCAGTTGTCCTTGCAGAAAAAGTTAGTTGGAGCGCATGGCCCTTGTCCAGTGGAATAGTGCATTCAATACTGACCGAGCAGAGACCTGCAGCCTGAGTGTGGTTCGTACACCTGGCCCTGGATCCCGGTATGTGGAGAACTGCAAAAAGTGCTTAAAAATTAGAAACCCTCCGTAGTCAGTACTGCCCCCGGGAAGTGCTTTCCTCCTGTTTACAAAGGCATTGTCTGTCCTGCTCTCTCCATACCTGGAGACTGCAGCGGTTAGAGGAAAACGTACAGGAACAAATGTCCAGAGGCTGGAGTCCAATTTTACGCCATTATTTTCTTACTGTGAGCCAGACCTTGAACTCATCCCAACCTCATTAAAATATTGATCTAAATATTACATGTATGTACTATCTGTGGTTGGTAGATATTTTTCTGATTTACTTTACTCTTTTGTTGGCATCTGTTTTTATACGAAAAATTTTAACTGGTCTTATTTCCTGAAATAGAGTTTAATTTTCTTGCAGCCAAACTATATGTAGCATCACTCAGAGTAGCGACTAGCACTGCAGTTTCACAAGTGTGTGTATGTGTGGGTTCTGATCATTTTGTACTCCTTAGGGGAAGAAGAGAAATACAACTCAAGTTAAAATAAAAACTTATCTCCAAAAATGTTCTTTTGTAATTGCTTTTAGTGATTTTTGATAAGATTAGAATTTGAGATACACCTAAGGTGGCAAAATGCACCACAGAACAGGGTAAAACTACACGTTTAATGGAAACTTGTTTAAACCCTTAGCTTTGGCACGCGGAAGCTATGGAAATTTTATACAATTGGTAAATTGTAATGATATCCAGCATGAAAATCATATTGTGTATGGCAAGTAAATATAGTGAAAATAGTCCTTTTACACGTAAGGAAGTCCATAAATGATGCTTTTAGATGACAGTTGTGATTTCTGGGGACAGGGCAAGGGCATAAGAAGAGGAAAACACCTCTTTTCTGACAAAATCAGCCTCACTCCTTAAGAACAAGGCCATCTTTGGTCAGACAAGAGCTTTCCCTTCAGCTGTGCGGAGCCTTCCAAGAAACACTGGAATCAGTGATTCGTTTCAAGAATCGGTCCATGACCCCTCGCTTCTTTGCAACGGACGACAGCATACATTCTTAACATGCCTGTCTCCCATGAGGGTCTCCTGAGAATGCCATTTTTACATGAGGAATAAGAAGAGCCCGCTTTCTGAGTCCTAAGGTTGTGGCATGGTAATAATAACAATAACATAATGGTTATCATTTATAAGGTCCTGTCTACCTAAGCCCACACGATACTCAGTACTTTAGTTATGTTATTTCATCAGCTTTGTGTAGCAGGGTTACGACTCCATTAAAGTACAAATAAGAATCTCATGGCTCAGAGAGGTTAATGACAGCGAGTGCCAGCATTCACATGCACCGGCTTATTCACTATGTCACTCTGCCTTACTTGGTACACTAAAACACAGAGTCTTCTTAATACTTAACCGAAGCTCCCCAGCTGCTAGGAATTTTCAGCTAAATTGCATAATTAGGATTTCAAATTTAGGGCAGTGACTGAGAATTATTATACTTCAATATGTGATCTTACAAAAGTATTTACTATAATAAACTACACTATCTTTAGAGAAGTCGACAGTATTCTAACGCAGAGTCACACATACTTAAAAAAGAGATAGAAATGAGACTATATCCTCAAGAAACAGGATACTCATATTATATAATAATTGCAAATTTATATACAAATACTCTATACAAGGTACCATTATAAGCATCTTACATAAATTATTTAATCTTTACAATAATTCCATGACCTATATAATTTTTAAATGGCTATTTTGCAGATGAGGAAAAAAAGACACAAAACATATAAGTCATTTATTTTTTGAAAGAGTTGATTAAACTACCAGCACAGAAAAAAGGCCTTAACAAATAACAAAACAAATGCAAATCTAAGAATCATTTATAATTTAAAACAAGAACAGCAACAATACACAAGTTAGGCCTTGTCTGAGGGATTTTAATGATCAGTTTACAAACAAATCAGTTTTATATTTCCCAGACATGCTGAATTTCACAGTATTGTGCCAAGATCAGAGAATATTTTCACTTTAATAAGATTTAGTCCCAAGAGATCAAGACAATATGCATTGCTGCTGCATACCTATGATCAAGTTAGTCTTAGGTCTCTATCATATCTTTCTGTACTTCTGGGCTTGTTTCATGAGATCCATCACTTAAATTTTACAATATATTTAATTAATCCTTGGCCATTACTTTACTTGTAAAACTCAACAAATGGGTTGTGACACTTTCATTTATGAAGTGGACCCTTTCACTTATGGAATTAAGTGATATATATTAAGCCATCTGACTATGCACTCCAGAAGTCAACCTTCCTCTTCTTTATAAAAAGGTGGTACCAGCTGGTGCTGCTTTTAATGAAATTAAATGAGTGCAAACCTGGCCTTCCTTTATTATGGAGAGTCTGTAGTTTCCCATAGGACCCTGACTCTGAGAGCTGTCCTATGCCTTTTGTAATTCTCAAATGGAAAGTCTTAATTCCAAGAATAAAGCAGTGCTGTTGAAGCTCAGCATTAAAAATAAAAGTGAATAGATTTTTAAAACTTTGCTGTTGCCCTTGTCTTCTTTCCTAGAAATTGTGCTACCTCTAATGTACTCATGCAACACATGTAAGTACTAGATGCTTACAAAAGCCAGGCCTGGCGGTAAGTGCTGCGCATGCCCAGATGATTAAGGCAAACCCACAGAACGGAACTCAACAAGGGCACCCGAGCCACCCAACCGACTGTCATCTTGCAATTGCAGGTTCTGTGTCATGCGCATCATCTTCACTCTGTCCGCACCCTACTGATGTCAGGCATTGCTTTTCTTTTTCTGTGCCCTGACCCCTCCTCTCCTGTTCTATTCTTCCACTTCTGAACCAGAACAAAGGTCACCTGGAATGAAAACAAACTCGGTTGTGACCAAAGGTGCAAAGATCAGCGTTGGCAGCTACACCGCAAATCAGGATTAAGAGACTTCCTCTTTAAGATCAAAATTCCAGATGATCCAAATATAGGCAAAATGCGCCCCAGCAGAACACTCAGCTTTCTGTGAGGAATCCAGGAAAGAGGCAGAAATCACCACAGAAGCAACTGGGCTTCACTCTTTCCAACCCCTGGGCTCTATGCTAATTGCTTACCCCAACAGGGAGATTGCATGTCAAAATATGGTCAAGCGCAAAACAGCCAAGTCAATCAAGCATTAAGTGTTCAAGCGCAATTATCCCAACACATGCCCAAGTACCAGCAGTGAGGCAGCTTGATTTGGGAGCGGCTCGTCACCACCTCTCTGGGCAGCTGGGGTTTCACCCTCTCCCCGCGGACCGGCGCAGTGCCGGCTTGGCTCCCTCCCTGCGAGAGCACAACAGGGGCTGCTGCCCCCCAGCTATGTCGCATTTAAATTCATGCTAAAGGCGGGCGCGGGGGAGGGGCAGGAGTCCTGCAGAAGCCCCCATTGTTGGGGAGAGACTGTGGGAGCAGATGGTCAGGCTGGTCACTCAGTCTGGCTGTCAGATGCTCTCCGTCAAGTCTCCTGGGACCACAGGGCTTTCTTTCCACTCTCCACTCCAGTCATGTGTGCCTCTCAGTGTGAGCAAGGGGGTTTGTTTCTTTATCACCCCTTAAACTTCCAGGAGGCTGAGTTACCTCCTCCTTCCCCCACTTCTTTCCTCTGTTTTCTCTCATTTTTTCTGGACCAGTTAGTCAGAAGCCTCCAAGGGCCCGCTCGCTGTGGAGAATAGCAAAAGATTTCCTTTGTCTCGAATTGTGGCTGCTCTCTCACCCAGCAGCTTCTAACTGGCATGCTCACTCAGTTATTTAACAAATTACTCCCTAGTCCTCATTAGGACTACTGACATGGACAGCCACCAACTTCTACACTTATGGATGTTGTGGTCATTGACTTCGGTGGTCTGTGTCCCTCCTGTAGGTCCTACAATGAGCGAACAGATAGACAGACCTTCAGGGCTTTAGATAGACTTGTACTTCCCTTTCATGTGTCCAGGTCTAAAAAATTACATAAGACATGCAGTACAGATGCAACTCTTATTTGTCTCAGTAGGAAACAGAGTCAACTTTTCTACACATAACTCTGTCTCTAAAACATTAGCTGTTGGATATAAATCCTGGCCTCAAAACCTGCTCCCTTTTAGGATTCCATACAGCTTGTGCCAAGGCAGCTATTCCTTGCAGTTCTCAGTTAAGATTTCCTCCAGCTCAGGATGTTGTTAAATTTGTTTTAGTTTTTAAATCATACTGGCAGCCCAGCGCTTGCTAATGACGCTTCAGTCAGCAGGATGAAGTCAACATCAGCCCAGAGAAACTGGCGGCTAAGGTTGGTGGCAAATTTGGAGTGAGGAGTCTCATTTGATCCCCTTATCCGGCTGGCACTGATCTTTTCATCTGCCCATGAATGCTTTTCTGTTTCATTGTTCACTCTTCACTTACTAGAATTTTGGTTTCATTTTTCTCCAACCTTTGTCCCCCAAATTGTGCAACCCTTGAGAGCAGAGATCACAGCAGTCCTATTTATTGGTTCAAGATTGATTATTATCTCCTGGTACATCTGTGGAGTTCAATATTTTTTTCCTCAGAAGGGCTCCTCTAATCCAGCCAGTCTGCTAGGTTGTACTTTTAAAAATGTTATCATGTAAACAGGAAAGGAAGGAACCACTTTTCTGTTTCACTAGGACGCGCTGGCAGTACGCAGTGGTGTATGGTCCTCACGTGGAGTTGGTGCATGTGCATCACACATCTTAATTCCTTTCCCTTCATCCCTTTCCCTTCTTCTAGCCCCTTTTCCCTCTGTCTCTTGATCTCCTTCCCCTCAAGGAAAGGTCTATCTCTCTGCTTCCTATTATCTATCTTTGAATTTACACTTTGTAATTTGGAAAAAGAACCATTTTAAAATAAGATCAGCGATCACATTATAGGCACATCGCCACCATCCCTTCTCTGCATTCCAAACACCACTGATCCATGAAGGCTTTAAGTGCAGTTTTCTCATCCTGGTACAGTTCAGTACAGCAGCAGCCTCTACTAGTCAATCTGTGCCGATTGTGAGGTTACTAGGATTTGCCTCCGATTTTAAGGGTAATGATCATATATTCCAAACATCAAAGCACAGGAAATAAGTTTCATTGTTTAAGAGGCACTGAGAAGATCCCATGCTCCACCTTTATATCAAAAGGGCATATCTGCCCTTGTCAGGAATGGCTCCTGGTTCCCACAAGAAGCCATAGAATGCAGCCTGTGGGGTGGGGGTGGGGATCCTCCCGGGAGGAAGGAAGAGTTCACACAGGTTGGCCCCTTGATAAACCTGCACTTGCTTTCTGTCTGTGTCCATGGAGACGGAGACAGTGGGTGTTCAGTTGCAATGGGGAAACTGAGGAGGCCTAGAAAGACTTCCAGGGACACGGTTTCTCAGGGCTGACAGGGCGCAGGATACAAACTACGTTCTCCTGGGCCACCTCTCCCCAGAAGTGATGAACTAGAGCACTGGATCACATTTTGTTCCTTCGAGGACATGACCAACGTAACTACGGAGGATGCCTCAGTCAGCTGGAACCCGTAACAGTGAAGGTCCCACATGGCCAACGGGAAACGCAGAGCGTCCTCTCAGCCTCTTCTTGACACTGCCAAAAGTAAGCAACGTGAAAACAGGTTGGCTGACCTGAGGCTCAGGTTTCAGTTATCATTTAGTAGTCTCTGGTTTATACACATGAATTTCCTCATCTGACCTCCACAGCAACCATATAAATTATTCCCATTTTCGAAGAAGTATACTAAGACCCGATGAGCTAAAAGGCCCCACAATCATAGATAGTGATGTGGCCAAATCAGTTCAGACCATGTTGATGACAACAAAGACAGCATTCTTTCATCACCACTGCACACCCCCTTGGGGTGAGTTCTCTGTGCATCTAGACTACTTCTAGGGGCCACCTAAGCCCCTTTCTTCTCCTGCTGTGGAGTGAGCATTACTAGGTCTTCGGCATTCCTGGCCAGCACTGTTTCTCATGCCGTGTCTGAGTGTGTCAGCGGATCAGCAGAGAGGGTCTGTGCCCACAGGTCAGCTCCCTACGACAGATCGCACTCAAGGCCCTCCTCGGTGCACCTTCACTCCTCTTCTCCCACCCAAGGTGCATCTAGTCAGGCTGCTTGGACCCTTGCTTGTGCAGTCTATGGTTGTTTTAAACCACAACAGATATGACTAAAGTTATAAATATGCTAGATAGGCTGTTCAGTTATGGAAGGAAAAGACAGTGAAATAGAAACAGAATTCTTCTCTCTGAGATTTCAGCTCTTTGGCAAATATGCTCTCCCAGGATATTAACAATATGTAATAGCTAAATGAACCAGGTATCAGCCAAGGAGATTGAGCAGGTCACAGAAACTCCTCTGCTGGGTCATATGTAGTGAAGCCTTTGATTGTTGACACGTTATAAAAGTGAAAGGATGGTGGGGGCCATGAGAACATTCAAAATAGTGACTAGCCAACTATCAGGAAAGTCTTTCACCATTTTAAAAACTGATATATTCATAGAGGTGGCATAGCTGGAATTCAACCGAGGATACACTTCCTCTACTATGTCTTGAAAATAACAGGATAGTGTTTTAGCAGGTTAAGAAGACTGCGTAGATGAGGGGATGGGCCACAGAGCATACAACCTGGAGGCAAGCGCCGGCAGCAGCTCTATCCCATTGCTGATCCGAAAGACATAGTCCGCACAGCAGATTCGTGAGACAGACCAGCTGGATGCTTGAACCTCTGTCTATTAACATTCAAGCTGCACAACTAATCCCTCTGCTGTACTTCCATATCTATTTTAAATTTTAGGCTGTTTGAACTTCTATGCTGCTTTTTCTCTGTGAAACAGCTAAGATGAAAATATTTTTATACAATCAAGTGCATGTTGAGCGAACTTGGAGGAAGCGGTAAATGTCTGTTACATAGCTGCTTTCGACACCCTTCCCTAATCAGTTTTAAGTACAATAATTAACACAGACACTGGGCAAGAGTATATTCCTAGGGAAAAGTTTGATTTCACCATGCCTAGAATATTTAACTTGGATAGTCTTGAAAGAACTGTCGCAGTTATACCAGCCAGGTTTTATATTAAATATGACAGTTATAGGGAGAATAAAAGAGGCAAGAGGATTTTTTTCCCCAAGTGCTGGTAATGCTAAAAATCCAAACAGGTTCAAGGAGGATTTGATAAGTCCACGGATATCAAACCTGAACAGAGCGGTCTCATCTCCAGTGCTTCGTGATAGAGAAAGATCATCTTCCCATATAGATGGTGTCATTAAAGGGGATTATTAGGCTGGTTTAAGGATCAATCTAATCTATCTCATGATTATCCTATGGGGCCATCGAAGTTGGTGACAGTCAAAAATGGCTGACAGGAACAACTTCAGACCCTAGTTCGTGACACCTCCAAACTCTAAGTATTCCAAGAAGGAAAGGTTTAAACCCAGGGAACTGGAGACTTAAGTAGTTATTGGAGGGGTTGAGGTAGCAAAAACCAGGTCCCGCTTTGCTAAAGATCTTTGCCTGCAGCAGTAGAACAGATAGTTCCCAAGAAACTGTTGCAAATGTCTAAGAACCTCCAGGAAGCTCTTGCCACTTATCTCAGCTGGCAACACGGAACTGAAGATTCAGAAAAGCAACATCGACCATCTCCACTGCCTGTAGCACAGAGCAGGTAATTCACAGGCACTTGCCCCAAGCTTCGGCAAGCCTCAAATCTGCCATCTGTCCACACATCTGCCTAAATTGCCTCTGGAGTACAATAGCCTCTTTCTTCTATTCACCTTCTAAATCCCATGTGAGTGGCTTGCCTTGGCAGACTTTAGTTTGGAACCACACGGCAAAAAGGACTCTGTGAAATTTGCTTCCCTGTGTTTCCTCTGCAAGACCTTAGATATGGATAAAGGTGATTTTTGAGCTGTCATGTATTTCTGACAACAGACAACAAAGCACAGCATGGAGAGGAGGCTACATATGCTGAATGAGTGAACATGAACTTCCACCGCTGAATATCTTGATGCAATCACATCATCATCCAGATACTCTAAAAACTAGTCAAGTGTTACGGTTTGTGTCTAGATGTCCTCCCAAAGCCTCATGTGGTTCAAGGGCTTTTGCAGAGGTGGCTAAATCTAGGGTGTGATGCTGGGATGAAGGATGTGTGAGTAGTAAATTAGTCCACTGTTTGGCTTGGCATAGCTCTGGCTAGGATGCAAGGGGTAAGTGCTACACCCACCCTAGGGCAAGTAGCCTGTATACAAATAAGGGACAGAAAGAGTCTTGTCTCCAGTCCTTGCTTGCTTTGCTACCTCCGGCTGCTAGGAACTGTTCTCCTCTGCCAAGATACCTTGTCTTGGAGCCAGCAGAGTATGGACTGAAACCTCTACAAACTGTGAACTAAATAAACCTTTCCTCCCCTAACTGTGGGCATTGGATATTTTGTCTCAGCCACCAGAAAAGTAACTAAGATGTTAATAATATTCTAAGATATTGGTGGATAAGAGACTACATTTTCTTTGGGGAATTTCTGAGGGAGGTATCTCAACTGACCCTAAAAATGGTTCTCAAACTTATAAAAGAGGTGAGAAACCTGGAAGAAGGGATGCTATTTGCAAAATACTATACTATGGTCTCTATATTTTGAGTTTCTCATATGATAAACTTGGTTCAGTCTGCAGGTTTGGTTTATTTCACTTAACATTATGCTCTCAAGATGCATCCAAGAAAAGACAGATAATAGGAAGTAGGGAGATCTTTTACAGGGGAAGAGGGTCAAGAGAAGGAGGGAGGAGGAAGGCAGGGAAAGGAAAGAGAATGAAGTAAGAATTGAGAGGTATTATGTACATGTACCAATTCCCCACAAGAAATGTAACCATTATGTAATGCAAATGTGTACTAGTAAAAACTAAAAACTGACAAAATATTATGTTCTGTAGAACATCTTAATCTATTGTCATTGTGGACTCCATCACATGAAACATAATTTTACTAGAAGAAATTTCCTATATGTTAAATTGGGAGCCTACATGTCCACAAAGCTGTCAAGTCATGTGTGATTAACTGTTTCAGGATTTTTCCATTAATATTCATTTGCTGCTTTTTCTTTAGTCATCTGCTAGTGTTTGCTATCAGACAAGGAGTAGTAAGCACCAAAGTTAAAGAATGAATTCTGGGAGAAAATTATTGCTTTTAAGATGTCATATTTTTCTCCCTGAAAATTTTGAAAGGCTTACCACTACCGTGCTCTAGCAAAGGGACATCCCAGGTCAGTGCTCCACTGGTCAGTTTGTTTTGATGCTAGGGATTGACCTTATCTAAAGGGGGATTCAATTATGAACCTAAAAAAAAATTTTAAAGGTAAAGGAAGGGTATGTAGCTTAGTGGTAAAATAGTCAGCTAACATGTAGGAAACTCCAGGTTCCATCTCCAGCACCACAAGTAAATAGTAAATGACAGATAAATAAGTGGCAATAAGTTGATACCTAGAAATCTTTTCCTACTGGAATCAACACTTAAAGTTGGAAATCTGTAAGAGTTTTTAAAAAAAACTGAGATTCTTTTGAACTGTACATTTCTAGAAGTTGTTTGCCAGAAAGTTCTTGCAGGTGACTAAGTATCAAAGAAATTTTGCTGCGCTCATAAATTAATATAACCAGCTCTGTACTAGGAATCCAATGCAGGGCAAGAACGAGTCTTCTACCAGAAAAGCAGAAAAATATAGGCATTTAGAGGTGAAAGAATGTGTATACATACATGCGTGTATTTGTGTGTGTGTGCATAAAAACATGTATTAACAGTTTTTAGAGTTCAAGGGCATAGCCTAGAGCAGTGATGGTAAATATTTTAGAACTTTCGGTGATACAGACAGCCTGCTGCAGCGTATGTGCCATAGGTTTGCCACCAGTGACCTAGAGTTTTGATACTGGTATCACCTATAGGCATTAAGGGCAAAATAAGTTAGATCCTCTCCTAATAATCTGAAAACTTTGCCAGTAGTAGGGAAGCTCTCTGTAAAACAGAAATAGAAACTTCACTTTTCCCAGATGAATTCAAATATATTTAATGAAAGACTCGTATGATAGACTGTCTTTCTGTAACCAAAATCAGATCAAGGAAATGAGAATCATACAATCTTAGAAAGGAAATCCTCCAGAAGTTAAAACCCTGGAATGTGTGACCCAGACCCAATAGCTGGGCCAAGTTCAGTGATGTTACAGATATATATAACAAATTGAACCTCCTCTGATAGTGTGAACTTGTGAGTCACTTTTCATTATCCTGGAATAAGATCTGGGTCCCTCATCACGGTCAGTAAGCTGCATCATGAATGCCTGCATCTCCACCCATCAGCCCAGACTCCTGTGTCCTCCTTTCCGTTCACTAAGCACCAACCACACTAGATTTTTCCTAAAACTGCTAAATTCAATGAGCTGATTCCAACCTCAGGGGCTTTTCACTCACTATTTCCCAAATTCTTCACTTGCACAGCTCTTTTGAAACAGTAAAGGACCTTTGCTAACTACTCTATCTAAAAGAAATTCCATCCTCTCAACTCAGCTACTGGCCTTCCCATTGCCCTGTTGTGTCTTCTGCAGAGCATTGACCGCCATGTGAAATTAAAGTATGTGCACTTTTTCACCTCCCCTTACTAACACATAAGGGATCTTACCTTTCTCAATAACATGAATGAGTTTAAAAAGTTGTACTGTCAAGAGCAATAACTCTTGGAGAAAGGTGTACTCTACTATTTGTTCATTTATTCACTCATTTGTTCCAAAAGCTCCTTATTAAGCACGTGTACCATGCATCATTCTAGATACAGGGAATGGAGAAATAAACTATCTTCCTGAAAGTTACATTCTTGTGTGCAAAGATAATCAGTAAGCAAATATGCCAAGTATGCAATAAAGAAAAATAAAGCTGGATATGGAAAAAATTCCTAAATTGATATTTTGTATGGAGTGTTATCTGAAGGCTCTGAGGAGGTGACTTTTCAATAGAAACTTACAGGCGGGGCAGCTGCTATGTGATATCAGATGTGACTGCTAGTGGTGATGTCAGCATGACTTGGGTAAAAACTGCCTAGGAAATTAGTGTAAAAAAATCTGGATGTGTCTGTGAATGACTGACATGTAGGCCAAAGACTGAGAAGGGAACAACCACTTGGGATTGCATGGCAGCAATCAATAGCTTGAAGCTGGTACAGAATAAAAAGGGAAAGAAGGAAGAGGCGTGGCCTTGTCTTTCGAGGAGCATCAGTCTTCGCTATTGCCTTTGGGCTTGTTCTTCAGTCCCTTCAACCTTCCAGTGAAGACCCTCAGCCTTACGAAGGAGACTGGCCTCTCAACACAGACTCATGCTGGTTACTCTGCAGGCAGCTTCCAGGCCTCCAGTCTCTGACTGCTACTGAATCTTCTAGGAGTAGCAGAGGCTTAGTATGAGGTCTTAGGCCATCAAGCGAGACCCTAGACATGCCAGAGCATCAGATCTGCCCAATCTTGATGCGTGTGCTTTCTGCGGTTCTGCACAAATCTGACCAGAAGTCATGACTCTGACCAGATGTCCACATGGATTGCAGGCAACTTGGAGGCCTGCCTCAGACTTTCAGGTGTCCTGGGAGGAGGTAGCAGTAAGCAAAAGAGGACACCTCCTCTGTATGTAATTTCTGGGGCACCACTAGGAAATTGGGGAACAAACAAGATGGGGGTAAGAGGCTTGGATATTCAGCTATCCCAGAAACCACGGTCTTGTTTTGACTTTGTTTAAGTAATCTCAGGCTGGCAAAATTTGGTTGTTCACAAAATACTTGTATGAGTATGTTTGTTCCTTGTGACTCACAAACATTCTCTGATGTCTCACTAAAGACAAACCTGGAGTCCACACCAAAAGCTTCATTTTGTACTGAAATACTGAGACCCAGAATACGTATATGACTTGTCCACGCATGCACAGCTCTTTAGCAGTCAGGGACTAGCCTTGCCTATGTCTTCTCTCTGAGCTACTCCATGACCACACCCAGCTCCCTAATAAACACATATGGTCCACACAGTAGAGACGTAGGACAAAAACCTCCAGAGAAAAGAGATTCAGTGAAGCAGAATGCTTTGAATTGTTGTCTTCATGCCACCAACCCTCGAAGGAGTTGGGCTGCAACATATCTGTGTTCTCTTCTGTTTTTCCCGTACCGCATTGTCACCTCTTTCCACACTTCACGGTTCTTCAGGAACTTGAAGCCCAGAGAACACAGGTCTCATTAGTAAGTAAAGGGTGTAATATTTACTCAAATTTTTCCCTCCCAAATTCACTTTTCAAAGCAGAGCTCAGCAAAGCAAGCCCAAATCACGCATGGCTGAGGGGGTACTCTGTGGACCTGTGTGTACGCAGCACGTGTGGATAGGTGGTTTGCTGGGTCTGCTTGGCTAGTTCTTAGAACACTGCCTGGATGGGATGCCTGACCCACACACCACAATGCTGTCCTCCTTTCCATGAATGCTGTCCACTTAGATCTGACTGTCTGAGCAATGTGCTTGGAATAGCAGTGACACTTCTTTGGTGTCCACTTCCTTGGACACCTTTGAAGTGAGACAGACTTCACTGTCCTTTCCACTTCTTTTTTCACTCTCGTTGTTGTGTCCCTTCTCATCTGTCTGGGTATTTGTTCACAGCCACTCCCAAGTCTTCATCAGAGGCTCTGTGTTCATGTCCTGACCAGGGCAGCGTGCCAAAGGACCTAAAGGAAATACCTTCTGCCCTTCCCTTCCCCACTGACCCCCCCCCCTTTCTTTAAGAAAATCATTCCTCTCCCTCTTCCTTTGCTTAGTTAGGAAATGGACAGTTTTCCAAGCTGGAATTTTTTCTCCCTCATTTTATCAAACTGCTCACCGTGTCTTTGTAGTTCTCTCATGTCTGCTCCTGCCTCCACCACTGTGGGCCTTAACTCCAGCTCATCTCCTCCCTATATTGTAGCAACACATTCCTAGTCATTCCCTCTACCACTTGTGAACCCAGCTGCTCGAGGTAATCACTCACCTTTACTGACTGCTGTCAGAGAAGGAGCCACCAACTTAGAAAGAATTTCCAAGTCGGAATCAGACATGGACCTGGGTTGTAGGATGGTGTCTGCCAGACTGTCTTTGTTGGAAGAGCTCACAAGTGCTTGTACAAGTGCTGGAAGGTTTGTTCACAGGCAGTCTCCCTGCCCGCCTCATGTGTGCCCGGCCAAGGGGGAGGGCAAGTGGGCCTCAGATCCTGAGAAGTCTTTTTGGGACTCCCTGGTTAGATGAACTTCAAGCCACATGACCTTTCCTCACTTTCACCTTTCCATCTGAAAATGCAGATATTAATGGTGCCCACTTGGCAGGGTTGTTATATGCCAGTGGGTGCCATGCAGCTTCCCTCTCTCTCTCCCCCTCTCTCCCTCATACAAAATAAATGACAGGAGGTTCCATTTTTTTTTTTCCTTAGCACTGCCTGGCTGCCTCTTCCTGCCTCAAGCTCACACTTCTCCCCAGCAGTACCTGACCTAAGTATGAGATTCTGGACAATCTCACAAATGTGCTCACCTTGAGGGGCCTGTAAGGTGAGCAGCCTTTTCTTCTAAGCCGCTAGCCTGGGTGTCAGGCAAATGCTTCACCGGCTGGCTGACATATGTGGCCTGCTGCAGACTAATTTCTTCTGACATGTTGCCTTGAATGCACAGTCACAGAGTATGTGCTGAAGTGCTAAACACCCTAAACTGTGCACTTTCCAATCTGTGAAAGCTTTTTGGTGGGTCCAGGCTTTTTTTCCTCGACCTGAAGCATCATAATGGAGCAGCACATGGACACTTCATTGAGGCAATCTGTTACCCTGCAAATGCTCAGCAGCAACAGCAGTACCTGTGTGTCCCTCTCAGTGAGCCACACACCACCAAACAGCTGCTCTTCTGTTCAAGTCGGTGCTGCATTAATGAGCTTGCAGACAAAGAAATGACTGTGTGGCTCTGGGTCTGTGCACAGGCTGGGAGGAAAGCATAGAGGGAAACTTCTACTCAAAACTAAGTTACTTCAGATATAAAAGCATACACTTTGCAGCCCCAAGACACTAATGTGTTTCTGAGGCCTTCAGGACTTGGAAAGGCTGGCTTGTCCTCTGCCCACTTTCCTGTAATGCAGCCAGCAGCACTATTGGGCACCCTCTAGTTTATGGAACGGGTCACCCTTTGAACCTCCTTTGCACTCACCACATCCCCATAGATGTATCGTTTTATAGATGAAATATGTGAATCTTTGAAAGGGTCAGCAATGTAATGAGTTCACATGGCTAAAAAAACAGCAGGGGTGACACCTGAATTAAGGTCTGCACAGCTCTGAGTGCCGAGTCTGGGGTAATTTCTGAAGAATTACCCCAAACTTATTCTTGGGCCCTCCCCTCACTCCAAGCTGCCACTGAAGCCTGCGTACAGGAGCTTCTGGTACAAGGTGCTTGCAAGGGGCTGAGCTTCTCCCCTGAGGATTTATGTCCTTCACCTACGAGGGAGTGAAGGGAGAAGGCCAAGGCTCACACGCTTCCCAGAGTCTTAGCACTGCGCCATAATGAGATCACTTCTGTGCCCTCCCTGTGATGGTCATCTAATAACCCCACACAGCACAATATGCCAAACACACAGTAGAAGACCAGCTGAAAAATAACAGAGTAGAATATGTATGAAGTGAAGCCCCGAACTGCAGTACCTCCACTGCTTCCGTTACCACTACTGACAGTAAAAATAACATAGAAAAAACAGGAAACACAACAATAATACTACGAATATGTAACATTTCTTTAGCTTCTACTAGGTGATAACATTTGGTGTTTATCTGCATGATCTTAAATTCTCATCAAATAGGGTGATTCTCTCTCTACACACAAGAACTCTGAGGTCAGGAGAGATCAAGCGACTAACAGGTCACGGGGCTTGTACATGGCAGAATGAGGCAAGATACTCAGGTCTCTTGAGTCCAGGGCTATGTTATTTCTATTAGTCCATGTTTGCCTCCTCGGGAGGAGAAGGGAAATCTGCAAGTTGACATCCCTCGCCCTGCTGTCCAGCGCTGCAAAAGACCGCCAGGCGCACAGCTGGTCCTTCTGGCCAACCAATGGTACCATGATCACTTGGCATGTAGAAAACACGTTTTAATCACCTGATTTTCACCGTTTGGGTTTGGCCAAGAAATAAAGGACCAAACGATGGGTCCTAAAATTGCCAGACTTGAGGTGTAAGATGAATGGAACTGTCTGACAGTTGTGCTAAAATGTCTGTGTATGTACACACACACCCACATCTGTGTCACACGGGTGGCAGACACGAGCAGAGAAAGAACGAGAGGCTGATTACATGTCCTTTTCTGCCTCCTGACAGCTATGAAACTACAAGTGGGTAGATTATAGCTGAAGATAAAAATAGACATTATACTGTCGCTTTCTCTTCCCAGCTTTTTAGTGGCTCCAGCTTGAAAGCATATTGTAACATTTTATTGTAGTCTGGGCTCTTGTGGCTTCTCTTGTTTGCAATTCCTTTTTGGAAAACTAGAAACATTTCTTCTCTGCAAAGAAATGAACTTAAGTGAGTGAAAGGCGGCCGTGTGTGTGTGTGTGTGTGTGTGTGTGTGTGTGTGTGTGTGTACTGTACGCTTACCACATCCCTCCCAGGGCTCCAGTGCCTCAGAAAGGAGAAGAGGTGGAGAACGCACGTGTGAGTGCCCATGTGCGTGCGCCTGGGTCCCGGGCCTCTAAGAGCGGAAAGGCAGCAGAGCGTGAATCTGAATAGAGCGGAAATTGGAAATTGACACAGCTGGTTTTATTTCACTGTAGCCTTTTTTAGAACTTCAGGATGCACTAAGCTTCCCAGCCAGACAAAGCGACCCACTCAGCCTGGAGATTAGCCCTGAGCCAGAGATGGGCAGTGATTTGATGGCCCTGAACATAACACTGGCGGCCTGGAGGAGAGTCCTCCATCCAGCATTGCAGGTCACTTGGCAAAAGACATCTTCAGCAACGGCCTTGGTCTTGGCAGTTACACCAAGTTCTGAACGTAGTTTGTCAGTTTGACCCTAAACCTCTTCCTTTTCTAATCATCATCTCTATTCCTTCTGAGACTTTGTTTTAAAGTCACTTCCAACTCAGCAAGGTACAATGCTCAGTGCTTCTCAGCTTAGCGTACCTGGACCCCTCTCCCCAGAGAGTGTAAGGTGTGTTTTATGATACACATTTCTGCACCCACTACAGATAGAAGGGACCTGAATCTGCCAAGAATCTGAATTTTAGCAGGCTTCATATGCCTGGCAAAGGGCCCCAACCATTGCGCCAGTGTGGCATCAAGCCCTGGGTGACTCGGCTTCTTAGCACCTTCACCAGTTCTACAGGGAAAAAATGGAGCTACTTTCAAGCTCTCAAATCTTGGTCCACTCACAATTTCTTTAGATTCTTTTTTTAAATCTGTAAAATGGGAACAATCATAGTTCTTAGTGTATTGGGTGGTTGTGAGACTCAAATAAGAAAACACTGGTGTGGACAAGGGAGAGGAACAGTCCATCGGGGATGGGGTAATAAGACCACCAGGGGAAAACTGAGTAGATCTGGACATGTTTTGGGTTGTTATTTTGAACTGGAGGTGGGGATGGTGTTGGGAACCAGAAGAGAAGCCAGGGATAAGGCTAAACATTCTACAACACACACGGCAGCCACTCCATCATAAAGAATTACCTAAATGTCAGTAGCTGTGAATTGGGAAACCCCAGTGAAAGCCCAGCACATCAGACTAGGATTCCAATTCTGATGCCACCCAGTCTAGCAGCGTGATCGTGGTACGTTGTTCAGCTACTGGGGGCTTGATTTTCTCCATCTGTAAGATACAGATACAAATTCCCGATCTACAAGTTTAGTGAGAGCTGAAGAGGTAATATATACAACCTGCCTGGCAAATTTTCAATAGAGTCCTTCCTCTTAGTTCCTCATTTTGGCATAACGGGATAGTTTCTACATTCATAATAATCTAAAAGCCTGGCCTCTAATTTGTCAAGTGAGATACTTTATGTGCTGGCACTAGGCAGGGCACAGATGGCCTATCATCTGAGCATGCATGCATGGCCAGGCCCTGTTACTGAGGTTAGGAATCATAGGGCTCCCCACTGCGCCACAGCTCCAGGACTGCCCCATAGACAGCCACAGGCTGGAATGCTTGCCTTGAATACTCTATTAACCCCATGATGCTATTTTAAAATAATGGAGAAACAGCTTATTGGGAAAGAAAGTAAAAAGCCTAAAAATAACTCTACAAGTTTAGTGTTTCTAGCTGAAGAGAAATACTACGTCCTTCAACATTTAGGCCAGTGGATTTTGGCTGGTAAAATTTGCCATGAACTGGTTAATTATCCGCATGAATAAAAGAGAGCAGAGGCATTATGGCTGTGTCTAGAGGTCTCCTCAAAGCCTCACGTGGTCATAGGTTGGGCTTTTTGAAGGTGGGTGGATCTAGAGTGTGATGCTGGGATTGATACACGATACAATGCTAGGATTAAGGGTGCTCCACACTAGGTGTGTTACCTGCCCTAAGGGTAGGTAGCCTGGATAAAACAAAAGGGACAGAAAGAGGGCGAATGCGGCCCCTTTTGTTGCTTTTTGCTTGCTACTTGGCTGCTCTGGCTGCCTTCTGCTACCATGAACTGTCTCTCCTCTACAATGCCGCTCTGCCATGCTGCCTTGCCATGGAACCAGATTATGGATGGAAATGCCTACCAACTGAGGTAAATAAAAGAACCTTTCTTCCTTTCACTTTTGGTAGCATGTATTTTGTTTCAGCAACAAGTAACTTAGACAAGAGCTATACATAAATCAATGCAAGAATTTAGATTGCGTGCACATGCTCAGAGTGCAGGAGTAGGGGCTGGGGTTATAGCTCAGTGGCATAAGCACTTGCCTGGCAAGCGCAAGGTCCTGAGTTCGATCCCTAGTACCGGAAAAAAAAAAAAAAAAAAAAAAACAGAGTGCAGGAGTGAAAAGGTCGTGCAGAGGCTCCGGGGAGGCTTCAGGCACAGGGTGTGCTGGGTGCCTCTGCCCCACGACAGTCTCACCTCACGTTCACCTCCAGTCAGCGGGGCAAGAGAAGCTAGGAGTTTTACTACCACGGGGAAGCTTTGATATGTAATAATCATAAATATAGGGTCAGGGATACAGTCCAGCAGCACAAGTGACTGTCTGGCAAGCACAGGGTCCTGAGTTTGATTCCTGGTACCAAAAAATCATAAATATAAACAGAGGAAAGTTACCAGACCTTTATGTTAACAGTACGGAAGAGAGATGCACAGAAACCCTTGCCCCTGCCACCCAGCTTGTAGGTCCTAAGGCCACTGCAGTCATCTTCACGCTCCTACTTCCTAGCACAGTCAATTCCAACAACTCATACTCTGCGTAGCACACAGTGTGCCGAAAGCACAGAATGACTCTGATTCGAGACCTCAGAGTTCCAACCCGGAAGGAAAAGACCTATCCCCCTAGAAAATGAAGGGTAGATGTGCCCTAAGAACAGATGCGAATCAGAATCAGGTTTCTTCCTCTCTGTTGCGGGAATACCGCGGCACCGTCCTCCTGGGAAGGGTTGGGAGGGCGGCAGACGAGTGGCTCGGCTGCAGGACTTTTGCTCTGGAAAAACATGGAAACAGCAAACAACACACAACTGCAGCCACAGCGTGGAGCCTGAGCCGAAGTCAGCAGCAGGCGCTGCCTTGCTCTCCGCATCGTTATCACGCGCAGCTGCATCGGCTTTTACTTCTCATTCTGGTCAAATATGCAGTAAATTCATCCTGCTCATCAGGAAGCCTCCCATTAAGGGAACGAGACTCCAAGGCCTCCCGCTGGAGAGCC
Organism: Dinomys branickii; assembly: GCA_004027595.1. Taxonomy (NCBI): domain Eukaryota; kingdom Metazoa; phylum Chordata; class Mammalia; order Rodentia; family Dinomyidae; genus Dinomys; species Dinomys branickii. The sequence goes on along the minus strand of PVLD010006372.1, from coordinate 79,927 downwards.
AAGGCCAGCAGAGCTTGGACGCCCCAGATGGCTCCGTGGCAGGGGTGCTGAGCCATGCAGTGAAAGGACCATGCACTCTAAGGCCATCCCTAAGGTGGACCTCTGAATCTTGTGAATAAAGAACCCTGTCCAGCGGTCCTCCATACTGTCACGTTGACCTGAAAAGAACACTCGCCATCTTGGGGCAAATGCAGCATTGTGCAATCTTTACACAGCCACGAGCTATGTAGGTAGTATCTTCATTTTACAGTGGAACAAAATGAGTCTCTGAGAACAGGCAAGGGCCTCCCTCCCCAAGGAGGCCCCCTCAGCTAAAAAAATTCACTTTGGTTAAGAAGAGTCTGATCTTGTTTTTCTTCGCTTAAAACCCTCCAACAGCTTCCCATTGCCTGAAGCGGTGCTTTTCAACCCTGGCTGTGCACTGGAATTACCTGGGGAAATTTCAAAAATGCCAGTGTCCTGGCCCCAACCCAGACCAATTAAACCAGAGTGTATGGGGGTGGAACTTGGGCTTGGTGTTAATGCTTTTTGAGAGCTGCTGAGCAATACTCCAGTGCAGTCAAGATTAAGAATCACCGCCCTAAGGGATTCATGTCAGGCTCCTTAACATCTCCTGCCAGACCCTCTGCTCATCTCTATAGCCTCATCTCTGCACCTTCTCCCACTTTTACCCTGCACCCTTGGCCCTCCTGGGACCGCCCGAGCCTCTCCATGCTCACGTGCTTTACCCTCTACCTGAAATGCCCTTCTTCCCTTCATCACCTGAGCCTTTCCCTCTGTGAGGGTGAGTTTGACACGGCCCTTCCAGGAGTGCTTTCCCTGCACCGTATCCAGGGGTCCTCCATGCGCCATGTAAGCATTCTTCTGCCCCAATATTTTGCAACTGATTTTTATTTACATCTTCTCTCACTAGAATGAATGCCTTGGTAGATCAAGTCCTAGACATTTCTTTCTCAGTAGACAGCACCAGGGTATGAACAGTTTGAAAAAGTTTGTTGACCCAGAATTGAAAGAAGAGACTCAAACATACTCATCTTTGCACACTAACAGTGCATTATTCACAATAGCCCAAAGTGGAAGCAGACCATTCCCATCAATATATGAATGCACAAACAAAACGTGTCATATGCATAGCATGGAATGTTCAGCCTTCAAAAAGACGGAAGCTAACACATGCTACAAAATAGATAAGCCTTGGAAATGTTATACTACATTACAAAGCTTGAGATATTGGCATGTGTAGTATATGATTCTACTTATGCGAGTTACCTAAAAGTTCACAGAGACAGACAGGAAGTAGGCGCACCATGCCTGTGCCCTGCCAGGGTGTGGGAGAGGGCGGGGTGCTGTTGTTCAGTGGGTACAGAGTTTGGAATGATGAAAAAGTTCTAGGCATAGTGGTGATGGTTTCATAATGCTGTGAATGTGCTTACAGTCACTGGATTATGCACTTAGAATGATTGAAGTAGTACCACTATTACTGTATGTGTTTTAGCCACATAAAAAGTTTTGAAGGTTTCCAGAATGAACACATAACAGCACGCAGAAGAGCAGAGGAGCCACATTCACGCACTTAGGCCTGTGTGATGCGGCTCTGGCTTTCCTATTCAATCGCAACCCCGTCTTTTCCTCAAAACGTTCCACGCTGCCCACACCAGCCACTTGATTTTTCTGTAAAATCCTTGGATTTATTCTGTGCAGTTGGATCCAGTACGTACAGTGATCTTCTACTGCACCATGAGGGGGCTCCTGTCCTCTCTCTTAATTAAATGTCACCACAGCTCCATTTCACACTGCTCTCTGTATTGCTTAAGATAATGCTAGCTGCTGTAGTAGAGAAGTCCTGCCATCTTGGTGATTTTAGGGTCCTGAGTTCTAGCATATATCCTGCTCATCTGGAGAGCTTCTTAAAACCCAGTTTGTTATGCCCCACTCTTCCTGTTTCTGACGAGCACATCTGGAGTGGTGGCCAACGTGTACATCTGTAACATGTCCCTAGGTACTCTCCTTTGAGTGTTGGTGTCTTCCCCCAAATTCAGGTTAAAACTAAATTCCCAGTACAATTATATTAAGAAGTAGGACTTTTAGGAGGTGATAGCACATCCTACCTCATGAATGGGATTACAGCTATAGAAGGGCTGCACTGAGGCCCCTTCAGAGAGGCCTCTTTGATCATCTGCCCCCTTTTCTACGTGAGAACACCGTGTTTAAGGCACCGTTTTTAGGAACAAAAAGTAGACCTCTTGCAATGTTGAATCTTTTTTCACCTTCTAGAGGACTTTTAGCCTCCACAATGGTAATAAATAAATTTCCATTATTTATAAATTATCGGTTGTGGGTAATTTATTGCAGTAGCCTGAATGGACTAAACCCAGAGGCAATGCTGCTATTGCTGGCCCGGGGACACCACTTTGAGAATCACTGGCGTGACACAATTTAAATTTATTTCTCATGGACATAACCACAGATTGGAAACATTCTCTGGACTCCACTGCTTTTCACACAGTCACCCAAGTTTTCCCAGGATTGTCTCCCTCCGAGTCAGAGGAAAGGGAAAAGAACGTGGAGGACCACAAAAGGGATCTCACAGGCTGTGGTTAGAAGTGCTGCGCATCCTTCTTACAGTTCGTTGGCCAGAACTTGATCAAATGGTCACTGAGCCAAACTACAAGGAACTGTACTAAGAAATAAGTCTGTGTGTCCACATGGAAGAAAAAGTGGCAAGAGACCCTGTGGCCCCTGTGCTGCCATATTTATCTCCATAAGACCTATCCCCACTTGATAGTAAATCATATATTTGCTTGACATTAATCATATATTTGATACTACTCCTACATCTTGGTATTAATCTTATACCTTGAAATTAATCATATGTTTGACAGTAAGTATATATGTGACAATCATATATTTCCTTACCTTTTCATGGGCTTCTGCCAAGAAAAAGTAAGTTACACAGGGACAGGGGCTCGACTCTGCCCACCACTATATCTGCAGCGCCTACTGTGGTGCTTGAACACAGATGGCATCAACAGTTATTCTGTGAATTCTCAGCTCATCACTCATGGCACACAGTGTCAAGTGACCTCCACGCGACCTTTGCTCAGGCGTTCCTTGGACCTCAGCAGGCACATACGGATGGCAACGGATAGGACCACTTCCTACCAGCACCAGCAAGCTCGCGTTACCCCCTGACGGCTCTGCCCTGGACCTGTCAGTCAGGCTCCTTTGTGTCTAGTTCTGTCATCTGTAAGGGAGAAATGGCCCCAAGCGCACTCCCAGCCAGAGCGAGGACACGTGGTCTAGCACAAGGTGCGTGCTACATGCCACCATGGTAACTGAGACAGAGAGCTACTCTGTGGGCTTTGGACTGAAGGAGTTTAGAAAGCCATCAGCAAAAAATAAAAGCAGAAAGACACAGAACAACAGGCTTAACATGCCTGTGAAGTGGTGACTTTCAAGAGGGAGACAGTGACTGTCTTGGATCCTCACAGCTTTTCTATTTCAACTGCACTGAACTGGAGGATGTTCTTAAAATAAACCTTCTTTATGATAGGGTCTGAATGAGTCACTGTTCCCCATTTGGTTTCGAGCCTGACTAAACCCAGCCAGCACCTATTGGCAAGAAGGCCAACAGCTGAGTTAGATGGGCTCAACGCTGTTCTGTTGCCTTCATATGGCACCTAAATAGTTCAACAAAATGAGCCCCCCATCGGAGGGGCATCTGGGCGTTCACTCTCTAACCAAGGCACTTGTTCAAAGCCTGTCGTCTCATACCCAGGACACTGCAGCAGATTTCCACTCCCTTTCCCATTTCTGCACCACGCCACGAGATTCCTCTTTCATAAGGCACAGCGTTCACTCAGTCACTCCTCTGCTCCAAACCCCCAGTGTCCGCCAGACTGCAGAGCTATCCATTCATCTGTATCCAGGCAGCAGGAATTCTCCTAGGGGCTGCGTATACATTGTCCCACTTCCTCAGAATGACCCTGAAATTAGGACCGCCATCTTTACTTTGTAGCTATGATTGGGCCATGAATAAATTACCACAAGTGTGGAGCTAGGAATAAGCACAGAAACCTAAGTGCTTATATATGCAATCTTTCATTCACTCAGACACAAGTGACAAAATATGACGAGTTGTGTGAAGCATCAGGAGTAGAATAATTTATGAACAGGTAACTTTAAGGGTACTGTGGCACAGTGGAGAGTGGTCAAGGGTATGTAGGGAACGTGAGTGCTGAAATAAGGAACTGGAGGAGCTTTGGCAAAACTAGCCTCAGCTCAGGGGAGCCCTCTTTTGGCCAATGTCACCTGAGTTGCTCTGATGGTCAAATAGGAATGAAAAGCCTGCTGTTCCGCTGGAGACATCATGCTATTGGCAAAGGGGCTGCCCTGCACCTTGTCTCTTACTCAGGCTCTCCTACACCAGCAGACAGGAAGAGGCACAGGGAAGCTGGCTGCACAAAGGGTGAGGGGGAAAAATGCCCATTAATAGCAAGATGATATTACCAAATTATATTTTGCATTCCAACAACCCTTACCCTTTGTGTTTGTAATAGCGCCAGTATAATTTGAAATTACAATTGACTTCTTAACCCAACAGTATCTCTTTCTGCCTCCACACAGAGATGCAGTTTCAACCCTGGTCTGTTGGCAGTGCTAATTATGTTCCCTGTAACATATTCCTGATTGCACAGAATTAAGTACGGCAGGTGTGGAGGTGACAGAATAAAACAGAATGCATGATTTATATGACAGATTGATTAGTGGGAGGTCGGGGTCAAAGCAGCAAATGCTGATGCGGAGATTATAGAAAAGACAAATAGTCACAGACTTACACAGATAAATTCAACCAAACACAAAATATTTTACCAGTTTTTTTCTATTATAAATGATGTAGTCTGAACACACCGTCATAGCCTTTTTTTAGTGCTTTTCATTGTTTTGTTTTGTTTTTTGGGTTTTCTTAAGCTTTGTCTGGACTTTTCCCTTCCTGAGATAGGGTCTGGCAGTGTTGTCTGGACTGGCCTGGAACTGGTCTCCGGCCCCTTCAGCCTTGGCGCTGCCCCCACGGACCAGTGGGCCAGCTCACAGGCTGATGAGTGGCCTTCGCTTATGATGCCACTCAGATAGTACGGAAAATGATTTTGATAAAATAGTCCATTTTGGAAGCATAGTTACCAGGGTGATTCACAATCATCATTGCAAAATCAAAGTCAGAAGAGAAGGTCTAAAGATTTTTATTTGATAAGAGCTTTTTCCAAATGGGGATAAAGATGTAAAATACATTCTGAATAAGAAGCAGAATTAGCAAATCTGGGAAAATATGCCAGAATAAAAAAAATCCAAAAATGGATCAGATGAACTTTATAAGTGACTGAATCGTTTTGAGAACAGCACGCACCTTGCCTGGGAAGCCTGGCTTTGTCGCTTTGGTAATGCCTCCATTACAAGTAAAAACTATAGCTCTAGTCATGTGCACAGACAGATAGGATGTGATCCAAAAGCCCATTACTGTTTATAGTTTGAAAAATTCATTGCAGTAGAGGTTGCCGTGCCATTAACCCTCCCGAAACGCCCCCTCGCCGTGAACACACCCACCGCTCTTCCCACACCCCGCAGCTGGGCTCCACGTCCTCTGCCGCGCCTTCAGCTGTACTTCTGTGGCTGCCTTGCCGTCCTGAACTGACTCAGGACACTTCGGCTATTTCTGTCAGTACAAGCATCGTAGCACATCCTCATCCGCTGCGTCCCTGGGTCTGGCGTTTCTTCCACTAAGCGGCGGTGAAGGGTAGAGGTCTGGAATCGATGCAGAGCACTGAGGCCCTCAGGACAGCACAGCTGAGCACACAAACAAGGGCTTGCAGAGCTGCTTCGGAAATGGCTAAGTGAGGAGGGGATTTTGATGGGGTTGACGGGAATATGTCTTTTGCTATAACACATTTTTAAAATTTAAACACTTACTGTAGGCTTTTTTTTTTTAAATCATACTGCACACACCACAGCTGTGTGTTCGCCAAATCCCACTTGCCTTTCCTTCTAGGTACACCTTCCCTGCATGCGCTCATTCCCACCCCAACCCCAGTGCTGTGGGCATTTGGGATTGAGCTCTGGCCAATGAAACAGGAATGGACGTCAGGGGGCCCAGACCATGGATGACTGCAGGAGGTACGACCGCCCCGGCAGCCCTGAGTTGCATCAAACTACAATAGAAGACAGCAAATGCATTAAAGTACAGAGCTTCAGGTACTGATTTTTACAGCAGCCGACCAACCTTAAACAATGTATACCAATAAAAAGGGCCCTCCAGACTGGATTACAGTGTTGTGATGCAGGAGCTAACTAACTGCGGATGTCCAAAATGGCTCCAATAGACAACACTAATTGAGAAACTTCATATTCAGATATTGTAAAGGCATTTAAGAAACCTCTCAGAGTCCAGTACATTTAAGAAAAGTCAAGTTATAAAGCTTGGGCAGAAGGAAGGGTGAGTGAAGAGTAGCCTGCCTGGTCCCTAGGACTCCCCTTCCAAACTTGTGAGTGCCTGAGCAACAAGGCCAGGGCCCTTGGCTACAATGCCTGGCACATGCTCCAGTACCAACAGAATAAAGTCAGAAACCTCCAGAGTTGACAGCTACCATCCACGATCTCATTCCTGCCACCTCTTTCACGTCATCTTCAACTGTGATGCTGCCCCTACTTGGGCCCTCTCACACTATGTGTGCATCCTGAGCCCCTCCACTGTGCCTCTGTGTGAAACTCTTTCTTCCTGAGGTGTGCACTCCCCCAATATCACCTGCCTTCCAAACTGAGCTTAACTGCTATTTCATTCACCCACAGCTTTTGCTGAGACCTGTTTTTTCTAGAAGACGTGATCATTAATCTGGTTTTCCGGAACCCTTTGTATCCATGTAAATCACAGCACTTATTATGAAAATCATAAATGTCTCCATTCCAATCACTGGCCCAACTCATAGGCCCTTAATGGCACCAGCCATGTTTGACTATAAGCTCTTCTCTCCTTTGTCTCGTGAAGTATCACGCACAAACAGGTATGAAACAACAGGTGCATGACTGCATTGACAGGTCTGGTTTGGTGGCACACCCCAGTGGTCCCAATTCCTAAAGAGGCTGAGACAGGAGTATGTCAGAGTCCAGGCCAGCCACACCCTGTACTCAAAAGAAAGAAAGAAAGCTTCCTGTAAAGTACAAAGTCAAAACACCATTTTCCAGAAAACTCAAAAACTATACTATATCAAAAGAAGCCCACTGCAGCTCTCAAATAAGATAAGCTTTACTGTCAGTCAGTTGATCAGTCTTAAAACACAATTATGCTTCTCTGTAAGTACAGATGTCAGAAGAAAGCAGGCATGAGTAATACAAGCCTTAGAGAATGTATAGAAATAAGTGTAAATGACAATCTAAAATAAGAGTAAGTCTAGATCAAAGGACTTCTTCTCCCCCAAAATGCCACCCTTCCCAATCGTACACATCAAAAAATTCATTTACTCCCTTGAACAAAACGGAGCTTTGTTTCACTGTTAAAATATGCATACCAGAAATATCCTATGTGTCCAACAATAGGAGATAGTTAATTACTTCACACCATCCAAGGGAAGGCCTTATCGTGGCGTGGGAGAATGCTCACTTAAAATTTTGACAGAAGAAGAGAAAGATACTCTATGTAAAGTCTGACTTGAATAATATATATTTTAAAGTATATTTACTTCAAATGATGGTACAAATTTTTTTGTACCAGGAATCGAACTCAGGACCTTGCATTTGCCAGGCAGGCGCTTGTGCTGCTCAGCTATATCCCAGCCCACTAAACAATGGAGGGAAATGCAATAAATTGCAGTAATGCTGGTGTTGTCCTGGTAGAGTGGAGGCTCCTGTTTGGAAAACAATGTAAGAATACATTTAGGTCCGACTGCTTCAGTGTGCGTCCTCTTCCCACCACTTTGCGCCTCCTTCATGAGGTATTACACTCTCTCCTGGTTCAGGTTTCTTATCTGTAAAAGGCGATGACAGTTATTTTAAAAATAATTATGGATTAGCTATTAGGAACACTCAGAACAGTAGCAGTAAGTCCTGCATCTAGCAAACCTCGATCAATGTCATCCAATATTTTTGCACATGGAAGAGCCCAGGTTATACTGGAGTTTGAGCAGCTGGGTCAGATGAGGAGAGGATGGGTCAAATAACCAACGCTGTCCTGTAGTTGTTTGAGGATTTCCCAGGTATTCAAACCAGGTGAGCTACTGGTTCCCTGTCATACAGGCTCAGTACCTCTTTGGCTCAGCACAGCTGCCAGGAGAGGAAGGAAGAAGGGAGCGCTTCTCAGCTTTACTTTCCATTGCCTTTGTCCACTTTCACCCTCCCTTTCATTTGTATTTTGTCTTCACTGCCAACTTCGGGCTTAATTGGAAGAACGCAAAGAAGCTGAAGTAAAACAAAGCGCAGCAGAATATAAAAAGCCCAGAACAGTGAAGGCATGAATGGCAGTCTCAATTCTAATTATAATCAGAGAAGGCTGTTGTGGCACTGTAACATACATGACCTCCTAGCGAAGTGGACTAATGTTTCATTCACTGCTCCAGTTTTCTCACGGCAGGGATAATTTACCTGTGAGATGATTACGCTCTGCCTCCGGGGTCTGCAAAACCCTTGCCTATCACTGTTATCTTGAATTTGGGAAATCTGTCTGCATTCAGACCAAGTACTGACAATAACCTGGGAGGCAAGGCAATCTTATTTTTCCTCTAAGACTGTTGCAGACTTGGATTCAATCTATTAACGTCAATAGGTAGATTTGTGCAGGTAGTCTAATTAGAGATACTCAGATAGCAGGCACATGTTCCATTTGCATTCTAGATTAAAAGAAAAAAAATCAATGTCCACACACAGGAACGTTTTTTGTGAAGCCACAAAATACAGCAATGCCACACACAGAAACTCAACAGAGGGGCTACAGGTCAATGCAAAAATGCCACCTTGTGGAGGAGAATTTTGAGAGGGACAGGCAGACTTCTTCCTTTCACATTACCAGTGCGAAGTGCAGCCAGCCCTGCACAGAGGAGGTTCATAAGGCACCAACAGTCCATGTGGAAAGGGCTGGCTTAGAGGCTGCATTTGCACTAGAAATTGCTATCCTTTTAGCTGAGAGAGTGAAAAACAACAGGATCCTCTAAATGAACTCACCTACTCAGCTCTTAGAAGTGTATTCCAGCTGGCACAGCTGTGTCAAATTGCACACTGCATGAAGTTCATTTTCAGGGGTCTTGACCCAGGCTCCCCAGCTGTGGGGCCTGCGAATGTGAGGCTTCCAGGACCTCAGTCAGCAATGCCTACCTTACAGCCTGACTTCCTACCAGAGAGTCAGACAGAGAGGATAGAAAACATAAAGGCACATCTGAGGTCCAAATCTCCTCTCTCCAGACATTTAGGCTTCCAGTCCTTCTGAGGAACCAAATCAAACTAGTGATGAAAAAATACATGCAAAGATGAAGAATTCTCTAATAAAAGTTAGGCTTTGTTTAAATCGAAAACTAGTATTTATTAAACCACAACCATGAGACAGGTACTCTACTGAATGCTTTCCTACACTTAATTTAGTCTGCAAATATTTAATGCACAGCCACTAAGCCAAAAAGCAGAAATAAAAACATAATTAAAAATCAAGATATAAGGATGACAGAATATATTTCTCAATGCAAGGGAACCTTATAGGAACCTTTAATCCTTAAACCTGAGATAATTTTTCTTCTATCTCATCCCCAAAAGAATTTTAGTTAAGTGAGCGTTAATTAGTATCAACATTATCACCGTCATCCCCATTTTAAAGTGAGGCTTCAAATATTAAAAAGAAATTTCCCAAGATCACACAGGTAGACATTAGCAAAAACCCATAACTCAGTGTAGACCTCTCAAGTCAGCGTTTTCTGGGCTTTATAACACATCATCCCTTGTAGTTAAAAACTGCTTCCTCCCTGGCACAGGCTTACCCAGCAGGGAGGCGAAATCAAAATGGAAACAACTGGAATATGTAATACTGTTGTAAAATCCTGAGGAAAAGAACAGGCCTTTTCACCAACAATCTGAAGCACCCAAACTAGTTAGTGGTACTTGTAGCTGGGCCAAGTCCTCTTGGCCTGAGACTTACTTTTTATGTTGAACTAAAAACAATTAGTAGCATTCACATTACACAAAGCAGAATCAAAACTAAGGAGTGTCCTTTGTTCTGGGGAAGAGTTCGAGGAAGAGGGGCAGATGGCAGGGTGGAGAGGGCATAGCACCCACTCCAAGTCAACCTACGTCTGAATCCTAAACCACTTCCTGAGCAGTCATTTAGGTCCGGGCATGCTGACCTCAGTGTCCACATCTGGTGAAGGGTGTTGCAGGATTGTCTAAGTACATGTGGAGCACCAAGAGGCCTCCCAGGCTATGGTGAGAATTCAAGTGGACACTATTACTTTTGCAACTGGTCCTCCTGTGCCTCTGGGCATTGACAGGCTGTGGGAGAGCAATTTCACAGCCATTCCACAGAATTATACGCCCGAACTTCCTGAGAACAGCACACTGCCCTCCCCTTGAGGCATATTCTAGGGCCATCTAAAAAAGCTAAAAAAATCCTCAAAAGTCACCAAGAAGTTGTTCTTTATAGAGTGTAATTCCCTGACCCAAATCAGTCTTTGCCTTTGAATCAGTTTATGTTACCAGTTATTTAGCAGATTGATTGCTGCTATGGCAACTGCACATCCCTCTGCACAGACACAGGCATAAGTCCTTGATAGGATCCTGGCTCAGTCTCTCTGGCTCTGTTCAGTACACGCCAAAAATTAGATAATATTGGGTAAATTAATTGCTTTCTGCACTATAGGCACTGGAGCTGCAAACGAAGCATGGTGTGCAAAGTGAGGACTGTGCTTATCACCCAGCAGCCTGGAAGGAAAGAAAACAGTGCTCTGGCCCCAGCTGTGTCTGCTCACATTGCTCACCTTTGGCTTTCACGGTTCCGGCAAATATCAATCAAGGATGTGCCCGGAGCCTGCAAATATCCATTGTCAGCGACTTGGAATCCTTCAGGAAAGATTCTCAGTGGGGTAGAAAAGTCTGTTTTCATTGCATCAGAAAGGGTTGAGTATCAGCTGCATGGTGTGAGGCAACTCCTTCATGCTCTAAACCCTCGGTTTCCCCACTACAACACAGAGCCGCTGTGAAGAGGGCAGGAAACCCCAACGCCGCATGCACATGGAAGCTGCTGACTTGTGAGTCCTTACTTCATCTTTCCTCTTCTTTAGTTTCCTTTAATTCTTTATCTCCCCCACAAACACACTTAACAAGGGTGATTATGAGTCTCATTAATTAGGATCTAGTTCTACGCTATCTTCTAAATATCTCTGATTCAGTAGCTTGAGCCTCTGTGAACTCCAAGTGAACTCATTTTCTGTATGATACAAGTCAGTGTTTGGGACTGGTTTTAGCCTGGGAAGACAGGTCAATCCTACAAGAGAGTTTTGCTTTGTCCTGTCACTTCACGCTTGATCAGACTTCTTTAAAATGACACTCGCTTGCCATGAAAAAGATAGAATATTAGTGTGTGAGTATAGAAGTGGCGCCCATCTCTCAGCGCCCCTTACCTCCATAATTTTAAGTGATCCAGCACCGTGATCTCTGCAGAGGAAGCCACGTTATTAGCAGCCACGCTATTTCTGTATCCGGAGATGCCTGCAGCACTTACAGAAATTCTCCTAAACCATATGTTGTTTTATGTTTTTGCCACTCTGTATGTATATATGATTTGCATAAATACAAAAATACATAGTTATCCTGTATTTCTCGGAAGACTACAAACTTCAAAGAAAAAGGCAGAAACCTTCCCATCTATCACCCTAATGGCACAGTGTTTGGCCTATGGTGAAAAGTCAGCAATGTTGAAAGCCCAGGCTAACTTACTGGGATCTAATAGCTAATAATTTACGATGCAAATAGCCTCACTTAATGTACTTTCTAAAAGGAGTAAGAAAGAATGGCATGCTCAGACATTAGACCGGAAGCAGTACCACACCATAAACCAATACTGATTCCATTAGCTTACTCTGAAGATTCCAGGATTCATGGTCAGTTTCCTGTTATTAAACAGTTTCTACAAAGTAGTGCTCTGCCCACAAGTATAAGCAGAGGCAACTGGCGACCTGGGAGAAGAACATGGCTTTAAAACCTGTGACTTGGGTTCTGGATTTTAACCTAACTCTCAGTTTCATCTTATTTATGTATTCATTTTTTAAAACATTTATGTGCAGTTCTGCATATTAAACCAAGGGGCTCATGCATGCCAGTTAAACAGTCTGTTAAGCTGTATCTCTGATATTTCACCTTACTTAAAAGTGATTATATTGCATGATGTATGTGGTCATACAGTGCGCTGCTTATGAGTATACACTGTGCAGTTAACAGTGTTTGTTGGATTCCCAACCTCCTCACTCAGAGCAGAGGGAACCTGAACAAGTGACTACCTCTCTAAGTCCCAGTTCCCTCATCTGAAAAAGGGAAGTAATCATTGGCTCTGTCTCATAGGTTGTGAAGAAGAGTTTTTGTTATCTATGCAAGGTGCTGCTTAACCCTGCACCTGACACATGCACAAGCTCAATAAATGTAGCCTATGGTAGCTGCATAGTAGTTGCCAACATTATGATGGGTATAAAGAGCTTGCCTCTTAGCAGCTTCAGAAAGACAATGGAAATGTGTATTCTTACGAAAATTCTAAACTGTGGCAAACTTCTTTGAAATCAGAAGGTTGGATAGGCACTGAGTGTGATCTGAGAAGAATTGTCCTATAATTCCATCCTTCTGGTGAAATCACTTTGGTACTGGCGCAGCAGTGAGGGGGAGCAGAGTCTGGCTGATACATGGACTCCTTGGATGGGAAGCAAGGGCCGCTGGAGCATAAGGACAGGCCTTGCTGTGCTGCATAGCCCTGGCAGTGCATGATGAAAACAAACACCAAAGGAAAGTTTTAAATAGACTGGCAAAAGAAGGCAGTGCTAGAGAAAAAAAAAAAAGCAACTAACAGGTTGGCCCACCACCCTGGAAAACAATAGGGTAGCTGCCTTTGAACACAGCAGCCACCTCTGAGGCCAGGAAGGGAGCTCTACATGAGTTAAGGCAGTAAATAAAATAATGATTTCTACAGACACCTAGCTAGACCAGATTGTTGGTCATGCTTTTTGTGTTTTGTTTCTTCAAAGATACACCCACACACCTTTGGCAGTGTTATCCCAGACAACAAGATGTTACATCTAAGCTGCAAGACCTCAGGCGCTATCTGTCCTCACCCACACCAAACTGTCTGCCATGTTCGGCACCCAACACAACCCTGAGGACAAAAACGGCCCTTCGCTTTCCTGAGTTGTTTAAGCTAAAAAATGGGTCAAAGCGCTATTCCAGAAATAAAACAGAAATGTGGCCACTGGTATGAAATATTTACAGCTGTGAGTCAAAAAAAAAAAAAAAAAAAGCCTTACTTTACCTGGTAGGCAGGGGAAGCACACAGGTACACAGGCCTGTAGAGAACAACTTTGCCCGAAAGTGGCTATCTGTTCTGGGATTCCCACATGTATCTACTACCCAAGTTAAAGGCTGAGGAGTCACCTACAATGATTACTTGCTTGCTTGCTTGCTTGCTTGCTTGCTTCCTTCCTTCCTTCCTTCCTTCCTTCCTTCCCCCTGTATCCAATCATTAACAGTCCTTAACATGGCTCCATCTGTTTCTTATCAGACATATCCCTGAACTGTGCTCTTGCCGGCAGCCAGACACTTCTCTATAGATCAACCCCTTATGTATTTTCTGGCCACTGCAACTATCCCATGCGTAGTGTCCTCCAGCCTATACCTACCTCTTTCCCACTTCCACACACCTGCAATAGCATGACTTTGGAGGCTCCTCAAGCATAAGTCCCTATCTGCACTTCCAGTTTGGAATGTTCCAGTGGGTTTTGGCTATCAGGTAACTGTGGTTACCTAGGACCTGGCTCTGAGATGATTAGGGAAGAGGAGTACTGCTTTGTGAGGTAGATGGGCCAGACAGTGATCTGGCTCTGGGCTGGTTAGTTTGCATATGAAAGAGACTTTCCAGGCTAGGCCCTATGCTATGTCTAAGGGTGGCTAGCACTAGGAGGTACAGCCTGTTCCTGGCCAGAAAGGTTTTTTAAGACACCAGTGTGTTATAAGATACACAAAACAAAACGCATATGCTCTACAACTCCCAACCTTTAACTAAAACCTGGGCTCCTCCCTTCTGTGTGCTAAGCCCTGTTAAAGACAGCTGATAGTCAACCAATGCACTAATATGCACTAGTGTATTGGTTTTCTACACCTGGTTCTTTCTGATTTATTAACTCTATGGCTAGTAAATATTTCCAATAACATCTCGGTTATATTTACAACATTACTGCCTAAAATATATATATAATCACAGTTTTGTACAACATACATTATTATCCATAGTTTAGATATCACAAACAAGACTTACAGAAATTCCGTAACTTGCCCAAATTGCACAAAGCCGGAGTGGGAAGTCACATCCACCCGTGCTGAGCCTGTGTCTTCCCTCTCCTCACACTGCCTCTTTGCTGTGTTTTCTCTTCCACCCTTGGGGATCCAGAACAGTGCCTGGCATCTAGGAGGTGTTCGTTAAGTGGTTCTGCAATGAATTAAAGTACAAATGGCTGTGACAGCAAACATTTTACTCTTTTACACTAGTTGATGTATTCTAAGGAGCAAAATATGTGAGGCCTGTAGCCTTGTTTTTACTTTGTTTTTTGGTACCAGGAATCGAACTCAGGACTTTGCCCTTGCCAGGCAGGCGTTTGTGCCGCTGACCCATATCCTCAGCATGTAACCTTGTTTTTAAACAGAAGACATCTCATAATCAGAACTGCTTACCTCGTCAAAACTCAAGATGTTCATTGCAATCACTATCAGTTATTAAGAGCCACCTGGGCTCACAGTGGAAGCTTTGTGTTAATTAGTTTATCCCATTCTCTCACCCATGATGCAGGAGGTCACTGTTTTGAACTAAGCTCCTTCACCGAGTCACTCCCACCAACTACATGTTTTCTGCTTTGCAGATAACAATCATTGAAAGGATATGTACTAGGAAAGTTCCAGAGCTGGTAGATGGCAGAGCAGAGTGAGCACTTGCCTTTCCACTCTGCAAAACTTCTTTTCTATTCCATGCACCATTTGCAGGAACGACTGTATAGAGCAGAAAATGGGACTCTGCACGCACTACATGAAAGTCTCTGAGACAAAAAGGTGCTACATCACCATTAAGTAGCATTGTCAGTAATGGATTACTGTGGTTTCCCTCTTGCGGGCCGATGAGAGGGCTGGTCATGGACTCAGGACCCATCTCCTGCTAGAATCTTATTAGTGCTTCCTCTGCACAAATAAGAGCTGGTCTATTGTGTTAAATTGACTGACACAAACAACATGCTTTGTCCAGAAATAGGAAACGCAATTTTCTTTAGCAAAATAGAACATAGGAAGTGGTGGGGGTTAAAATGTCATGCACAGAACAAAGGTTTGGCAGAAGAGAAAGGTTAAAATCAATCACCCTACAGGAAAAGGCAAAGTCTACAGTATTCTACAGTAATTACCCACCCAAAGTCACACTATTAGAATTAGGAATCATTGCTATTCAAAAAAATATTTTAAAAGGAAAGAAAGAAAATTCTCACTGCATAATGTTAATGTTTTACTTTTCATGAATCATTTGGAAAGATCATAGATATACTCATGAAAATAAATAAAAGAAACCACTTCAACGTTCTTACTTCCAGGGGTAGGAAATGACCTTTACATATAAGAATAAGGTAGAGAAAACCAAAATTGCTCTTTCAAAAGGAACTACACCAGCATATTACTACTCTGACTTGTGTTAAAATTACAGGATACCATTGTTTTAGAACTAAGCTTGTGGACTGGGCTCCCAACAGGCAGGGCTAAAAATCAAACTGGCGTTATCCCCACTAAATTTCCACATCATCAACCTGAAACTAAGACATTCATTTGACCTTCCAAGGAGTCAGTATTAGAGAGACAACAGCCAGATTTCCCAAACAGGCCAGTTTCGATTGACGTGATAATGAAGGTCCCTCTGCCTCAACCTTAACACACACACACACACACACACACACACATGCACGCACGCACAAAGGTTACCTGAAGTCACCTGAAGCTAACTAGTCAGTTACATTTCTACTGCTCGCCCCTGCTTTACAAGGGAATTTTGAAATAAGCAACTGCTTTCTGTATTTCTCTGCTGTTGTCTCTGCTTCCTTCAGCCCTTTTCTGTCCACACAACTAACCTCCCACACTCACCTCAAGGGTACGCTCACTCTGTTTTATGAAATGACATGCAGCTTGATTCTAGAATGAAAAATAAAGTTGAAAAAGATTTTTAAATTAAATTTTTGTATTTTTTTGTCCTTTAAACTTGCACAGTAGAGGAATTAGAATATAAGTAAAACTGAAAGTTTATCCACCACTTTATCTTCTGGCTGATAACTTCTGCAAGAGAACTATCTCAGTGCTACAGCTCCACAAGTCTCAGCACCCCTCATACTTTGGGATTATTCGTTCTCCTTGAAAAGGATTGCAAGGCTTTCTCTCCTTAAGATTACAAATGCTTAACAAAGTAGTGGAAGGCAGGAAAACAACTTTCAACACTGTGCCATACTTAGAGGACAGATCGAAAAGCTGAAGATGTGTCTGGGAAGGGCTGATGATAGAAACTTTGAAGTTGACAGCAAACAGGGAGAAAAAGGCTGGAGTTGAGGTCTGCACAGTCGGCAGGGAGATGCAACTGGCCTGGCTGATCATTTTCTCAGGTCGGGTGAGGAAAGGTGGCTCTGGAAAGTCCATATGGCTTGCGAGGATTATCGTTGCCCGTGAGAAGACTGCTCCTGCTTCAGGGAGCAGCCTCAGTTCTGCACGACATAATTGTGCCTGTGTAGGGGGTGATCTCACCATGGATGATCTGTATACAAGGCTTTGGAGTCCAAGGTGACTGTAGATTGAGGGCTCTGACTGGACAATTCTGGGTGCTTTTCCAGAGTATCTGGAACAGAATGTGCTACAAACTAAC
This sequence comes from Dinomys branickii, assembly GCA_004027595.1. Taxonomy (NCBI): domain Eukaryota; kingdom Metazoa; phylum Chordata; class Mammalia; order Rodentia; family Dinomyidae; genus Dinomys; species Dinomys branickii. The sequence goes on along the minus strand of PVLD010006372.1, from coordinate 62,778 downwards.
AATTCAATTTCACTGCAAATCCCAAAGATACCTTAGCTGTCCTTATCTTGGTGCACTTAGTCTTGCAGAGGGATGAGGTAGGTTAGGGTAAAATTAGGGCAAGTAAACCTTGTTTTAACAGTTTTTAGGCAGAAACCCCTCAAGTGATTACCATGCGTATGAGCAGAACTGAGCAGAGATCTGATCAAAGTTTTAAGGTAACAAAGGTGACAGACATAAAATGAGATGCCAAATTTTGTTCTGCTTTCAGGTACCCACTGGCATCCACAGGCCCATCCTCTCAGTCCTCGTTATAATTTGACCTGGAACCAGGAAGATGGGGGAAAGGCAATCAAATGATTCAAGGTTCAATTCAGTCAAATGTTCATGATGATTAGGAACAGTGATCCCCATATCTGCAGCCCCCTGCTTCCTGGGGGTACCTGGAATGTCGCTTCTGTGAAATAGAGATTTGGGTTCTGCCACTGTTAGCTCTTGTTCCCAATTTCTTTTTTATCTTAAGCAAGTTATATGACACCCAAGCACTAACTGTCCTCACAAATCCCTGTCCCTTACTTAATAAGAGCTACATGAAATGAGAAATAAAGACTATACGGTGTCTTCACTTCTTAGAAAAATGAGTCAATAAAAATTTTATGGGTTTTAGTAGAAAGAAAATAATTTCACCATGTAAGTGGGGTGAATGTTAGGTAATTTGCATTTGTTTTTGGAGAGCAAATGCTGCAAACATGAAGACAGCAGTGTTGGAAAGAGCATAGCTGTGTTATCTTGAATAAGCCACTGTGGCTTCTCAGGGCTTCAACATGCTCATCTGCAAAATGGGGTGCTTGGCCAAGAGACTATGCTTAAGCCTCTTTCCTTTAAAGGGTTATAACACTTACGAACTAAATGAGAGGTGAGTGCATGTCTCAGTCACTGTTGGCACGGAGTCACAATTCCTGACACCCACAATGTAAGGGATAAAGATCTGACTCATACTCCAGGCCATGCTCTGCTGGCTCCAAAGAGGAAACAGCGTGGCAGAGGGGCTATGGTGGAAAAGCTGCTCAGGTTATGGGAGACAGGAAGTAGAGCTCATAAAGAGACAGCGGGGGCTATACCCTTCGGGGCGGTCCCGCAGTGACCCTCCTCTTCCCTCCAGGCTTCACTTCCTAACAGCATGTGTAGCTGTAAATTCAGGTGGGCCCCATGGCCAAACACCTCCCAAACACTGGGCTGGACTGCATGAGGCTTTAGAGGGATAGTTAGAGGAAATAATACCAAATCACAATTCAGAGATGCGAGATTTTAGTGCCCTGCTTAGGGTGTTTTATAGAGCTCCTTCCTCTTTGGAATTACTATAGGCACTAGAGATAAATTCCACATTCAGAAACAAAAACACTTTGCCTATTCTTTACCACCCCAGCCCCTCATCCTGGCATCCCAGTGATCATTGGATAATAAAAGCAGAGATAAGGGGGGTCCACAGCAGACTCTGAGACTGGCCTCCCTATTCAGTGGGCCCAGAAATATTCTGGTATCTGAATAAGCTGATTCTCTCCTTCATCCCCAGGACAGATCTCTTTGGTCAGCCAATAAAAGGATGAAGCAAAGGCACTGCTCAGCAAGGGACTCCTGCAGCTGGGAGGCATAAAAAGCGAAGATCTCTCACAGGTCAAACCTGACTGACTAACACATATAAAGCTAAGCTGGAAGAGAAAAGGCAGAGTTGCCAGCAATCCAAACTAAGGAAGAAACTATTTTAAATTCATTTCACTAAAAATTGTGTAACATATTTATGGTTTGTTATCAAAGCTTATAGGAACTCTCTGGCTTTTCTTTATTGATAATATTATTACTGAAAGTTTTTTTTTTCACTTGCAGACAAACTATTCCCTCATTAGCTGGAATATTCTTGCTCTTATTAAAACCTGCTGTCACCCTGTAAGTGTTCCACCTGAGCCCCAGGGGCAACCTGAAACAAACAGCTTCTTTTATTGTTTGTGGTCCAAGAACTTAAGATCTTATTCCAGGAGCTCTGCAGTTGTTTGAAAAGTCTCCTGTTTCCCTGGAGCTTCAGAGCTGCTCTAGAAAGTATCCTGGGATCTGTCAATCAGCTCACAGCTTGCTCTTGAAAGCACAGCTTCTTGTCTCGAATTGGCTTTACTCCTGGTAGTCCTGCTCAAAATGAGACTATAAATGCCTGAGTGGCCCACTAAAGTGAATGCTTGTTCACTGAAGGCTTATTCAGTAGCCAGGGACACACTCATACCCAGCGAGTAGCACAAAACAGGAACTGCACCCACATGCCAAAATGCCAGCGCAAAGGGAGAGGCAATCCAGTGGGCAACGGTGAGGAGAAGGTTGGAGGGACAGAGGTAGAAGGCCTGATTCTCAAAGGGCCTCTGCTTTCAGGAGAGGATGAGTAGTGACCTGGAAATTTATTGGAAAGTCAAGAGCAGGACAAGCCTCTTCTTGACTCCCATGAAACACAGGGTTTAGGGAAAGACCAGCCTCCCCTGCAGAACAATCTGGGGAAAGGATATCCTCAGGAAGAGAAAAGTTTTAAGTTCTGGCTAAATAACATTTCATTTATAAGTTCAGAAATATTTATTGGAACACAATGGATAGGATTCTGAGGAGAGTAAACATTTTGTAAAACCAGCAGTAAGCAATCCAAAGGCACTAAAGGAATTTGGGCTTTAAGAGATGGACATTTTCATAGGCATGGAAAGCATGGCTTATGGAAAGCACCTGGCCTCAAAGCTCCAGCCAGCCTACCTTTGGTCTACCAGCTACACTCTCCAAGGGAGAAGAGCGAAGAAACACACTGGCAAGTAGACAGAGGCCTTATACTAGCAGGGACACCAAAGACATCTGGGATATATGATCTCATTTTTAGATAAAATAAAACTCTAATTGGAGTTGGGGCAAGTGCCCCTGCACATATTACATAAAACTCAAGGCTCTGTTTCCACAAAGGTTTGCACCAGAGTGGCCTGTGAAGGAGGCCTGGCCCACAGAAACGCTGCTCTTCCTGAGGGATAAGAAATGGCTATTATTGAAATGTTGATACTGATGAAATTTTCCTTTGTGAAACTCCCAGCATGCTATAGTAAAATGAGGGATAATTGGGAGGCAGGAGACTTGAATTCTGGTCCTAACAGCCCTATTTACATTGGAGGGGAAAAAACTGCACACAGCCAGAGTTTGCACTCCTTACTTCACCTCTCCTCCACACCGTTTCTGCTCCCGACCTTCCTTAAATGAAGGTCATCAAGGACCCTGCCCTGCTGTAGCTGCCAGTGGACACCTTCAATCTGAGCACAGTTTCCTTTCTTCAATTACTGTCCTGTGAGCCAACCTGTCCACTGAGCCCAGCCGCCAGTACTGACCACTGCTAGCCCGGGGCCTACCACCTGCTCATAGTTGCACCTGAGAATATGACTGTCATGTAGATAACTGAACAAAATGCCAAGCTTTTATATCCTCATGGTTTCAAACTTAAAGTTCAGATTTCAAAATCTAAAATATATAATTGCACGATCTTACAGTGGTTTTATTGAAGAATTAAATGTCTTCCATTCAAGTAAAAGGGTTACTGAGTGGAAGATTCTGGAATGTATCACATGAAATGATAAGTGACGGTGTTGTTCCCTGTCCCTTTCCAAGGTCTCAGGAACAAGATCTCAGCATTTTTAGGCTGCTGATACCAAAGCAACAGATATGTAACACTGTCCGCTTACACACATAGATAGGTACTAATGCACGTATACAGAATACATAGATATATTAAATATAATGGCTCTAATGCCAACATTATCATATTCTGTTCTTTAGAATATAACCTTACTTACTGAGTTGTACATTGTAACAAAATCTAATTTCAATTTGAGTAAACAGAGCTGTTCTTTTTAAGCAATATGTGCTTATAATGCTTAATGATAATTACACAGATCTATTTATATAAACACATTAAAATAGTACTGCTGTTTCTATGTCAATTCATTTGTCGTGACTTGGTACATAATTCTTTACACTTGTTCTTTTTAGAGTGCAAAAATAATGCTTCCTGATTACAATAAAATTAGAATAAAGTCACAAAAGTAGAGAGATTTTCTTGGTCACGTAAAGTCCCAATAGCATTAGATGAGCATTTGGAACATTTCCTTTTGGGGACTTTTTTTAACGTAAAGATTTTATTTTATACAGGTTATTTTTAAATAGTTTATATATAGTTTTGAAAAGACTATCCATATCATCCTCCCTGAAAATATTAATACATTATCATAAAGGTATTTGGAAATAAATTGTCACTTTAAAGACACATCTTACAAAGAGCATTCACATGGTTTTTAAATAGAAATCTCTGAGTATCTTATTCACAGTTTACATTGGTAATGCACCTTTTAAGCAAACAAAGCTAAATAAAGTACTCAGAAAATTAATGCTATTTAACATTCTAATCAAACTGGTATAAATATTGCCCATACTTCTTGCTTCTCAACAGCTAAACCAACAAGCCCAGAGACCACCAAAGCCTCAGCACAACGATATTCGAAGGAGCACCCAGAGAGAGCAGAGCTCAGGCGCTCGGTTGATCCAGGCCTCTATTTCTGGCAGTGCTGTCCTGCCGTCACTCTAGGGGATCCATCCTGTAGTTCTACTCCCTGCTAACAGACGGGCAAAGGAGAAGCAGGACACTTAGTGTCCCTGCTAGGGTGCTGCCTAACACACCTAAGCCTTACAGTTGAAGAAGAGATCTCTCCGCAGCAGGGGCACGTGTCTCATCCACCTTTGTCTGCAGTGAGATGGATCCCATGGGGCACATGGCCCAAGCGATCCTCGTATCTGCTGCCTACTGAATAAGCTCGATGGGTAAATTATTAATTAGTAATGATTAACTGCAAGTAGCGGAAAATCCAAATGCAGCTATTTTAACAAATACATAGATGCTTATTGTTTTTCTCTAGCAAGACATCCAGAGGAAGATCAGTGTTGACATTTGTTCAAGGGCTCAGCGTTGAAGCTGGTGTGTCCAAAATTCTCTCAGCCTTCCCTTATGGTCTCAAGAAGGCTGATTTGCTCCAGCCATAAATCCATGTTTAAGATAACAATAAGCCTTTAAGATCCCTCTGGAATTTCAGTAAAATCTAATTAGCAGTAAAATCTGATTAGCACAAGATTTCCTCCAGCTGTAAGGGAGCCTGGCAATGTATTTATCTTTCCTGGAGCTGGGCATAAAGTCTGTATTCTAGTAATGAAGAAGGGGAAATGGATAGGAAACTAGCAGTGTCTTCCTCCACAAATGCTCTCCTCTCACTTCTGTAAGTCCAAAGGATGAGAAGCACAAATTGAAAACAGCATAACATCATAATCAAGAGAGGACCAGGAAGAGTTACGCAGGTATGATCACTCAGTGACACCTGCTATGGGAAAGAAGGATTTGGTGAACTGGAAGTGATGAGTAATTTAAGGGAGAGTTAAATGGAGAAATTTGAAAATGCATGTGTTTTGAGTGATGCATTCAATCAAAATATGTAATAGTTTCCTATCTTTCAAAGGAGCCCTAACATAGGATAGAAACAAAGCAAATATGCTTTTTTAAAGCTAGATGAATTAAAAATATCTTTTTTTGATTTTAGTGTGGTTCACTATTTTAGATAAGCAAGAGAATGTGGAAGGCAGGAACTGGGAGAGACTGCCTAGCTTCCTTTTCATCATATCATGTAGCTTCTGCTTCAAATTTTCGGTAATGAGGAGCTCTCTACTCCATGAAGTAACTCATTCAACTTTTACATTTCCCTAATTATCAGAAAAGTCTTTCACAATGTGAACTAAATTTCACTTCTCAGTGTTAAAAACCAATTGTTTCTAATTTTGCTTTCAAGAGGGACCATAATTAGTTTGTCTCTCCTTGTACATAACAGCTCTTTAAATAAATCAACAAAATTCAGGTCTTAACTTATTCTTAGTTACCATAGCTTACAAATCTCCCTCTCCACTCCTCCTTCACTCTACTGCCATTTTCTGGGCAATCTGTCTGAAGTAATCTCTCTAATTTCTAGATCCTGCAATGACGCAATTCTTTGTGTAGGTTCTAATGATCCTAGAGCAATCACAACCACCCTTGATGTGAATATTAGGAATTCAATTTGTTATTGGGAAATTTTACTTTTACTGGTTTTGGTCCAAAGCTCTGGGCTAAGAAGGACTCAAGATCCTCAGTGGTCAAACACTTAAGTTCTCTTTTGAACATATTTACTGGACAAGTTCTCTATAATTTTAAATAAATCATTAGGAAAAGAAGTTCATGAACACCAGACAAAATGCAAGGATAGCTTTCTTTTCTGGTTATCAAGCCACTGGTAAACATTTAGATGAGTCTGTTGTTCAACTATCAATGTACTCAAAAAGATAATTTTTCCATTTCTGCCAAGTTCTCAGGAGTTAACTTGCTGTATATCCACTGGACACTTTGGAGCTATCATAAGCTATTTACTGGCCAGGCTTCCCAAATACTGTAGATGACTGGCACACCTTTAAAACTGGGTGGAAAAATGAATGAGGGACATTAATAGGTATACTTGGTAAATAACAAATACTGCCCTAGGAGATTTACAGCTGTACCCTTTATCTCCCAGGTTACTTTCAGGTTTTCTCACACCTCCCCTGAACACTTTTTTTGAGACAGGATCTTGCTATGTAGCTCAAACTGGCCTTGAACTTGTGGTGATGTTTCTGTCTCAGCCTTCCAAATGCTGGGATTAAAGACATGTTCCACCATGCCTGGCTTTTCCCTATACATATTTAAAAGGAGATTTCAAGCCAAAGTTCATTGTAGTAAAGGAATTTGCTTTAAATCTATGTTGCTTTTTCTGATACAAAACACATGTTTTTCCACACCAGTTCTCCAAATTAGCAACATCTAGTGGGTGTCCAACAATTCAACTCAACTCTGACATTAACCACCCACAGGTAGTCTTGAGCCCCTAGGCCAAGGGTTCAGCCCCACAAGACTGCCACGCTATAGATGCCACCTACAAATAAAGTGTTCAGGTCACCCACACTCCCCAGCCTACCTCAAATTCCCTGGGTCCCATGGCCCCTCCTAATTTAGGAAACTATTTTATTTAAAGGACAGCCAAATGGGACCAATAACTAGGACAAGACGGGGAGGCGCACAAGGTAGCCCAGAGCTGCCATACCTTCTGCAGGCACACTGATTCCTAGCACATTCGTGTGTTCACCAACTCAGAAGCTCCCCTAACGCTGTCATTTGGGTACTTGTATGAAGGGTTCACTAAGCAGGTACAGCTGATGAAATCAGTGGTGACTGAAGTCAAACTCCAGCCCCTTTATCCTCTCTAGAAGTCAATACATAGAGTTACATGTTCTGATCTTCTAAACCTTGACCAGCTAGGACTTTGCTTCTCTTCTGAGCCATCTCATTAGTACACAAAAGACAGTAACTTACCAGGATTTTAAGAGTTTTATGCCAGGTAAAAGACTAAGTATCTTTGATTATACAACAATATCACACTGTTAGTAATAGTACATCCATATTTCTAATTCAGGTCTGTGTATCACTGAATTCTGTATTTTTCTGCTATGGTTTGTATTTGCCCCAAAGTCCTCAGGTAGAACCTTGAGGAGGTGATGAGGTTACTGGGCTTATTACAGGAGTGGGTTCATAATAAAAGTAAACATAGTCCATCTCTGTCTCTGTCCTGTGCTTTCAGGCCTCTGTCTTGCCTTGAACTGGCATAGAATAAAGGTCCTCATCAGAGGCTGTCTCCCTGACTATGGACCACCCAGGCTCCAGAACCATGGGCAAAATCAATTTCTGTTCACTGTAAATTACACTGTCTATGATATTCTGTTATAACAGCACAAATGGACTAAGATGTCTTCTATTACAACAAACTTCCTTCTGATGAATAAATAAATCTTATAAAAGCTTGAATAAAGGCTATATAGTACCGATATTTTAAGATGCCACTAAGTAGAAATATCTTGTATCAAAGTCATATTGATCTGCAAACTGGTAATCAAGAAAATGAATCTTGAGAAATTTGTATTTCTTGTTCTGAATCATCACGCCCTGTACTTTCATTGTCGTATTTACCCTTCTTGGCTAAAGCATGTCAAATAGGTAAGGCCTTTATTCTCCATCAAGGGTAGCTAACTGTAGATTAAGGATCCAACTAACATTTCACAGTAACCTTCACATTTATCATGTACCCATCAATCCACCCACATGCACTCACTACCAGGGGCTTATACATTATAAACATGCTCATTCAAAGAGCAAAAACAAATAGGTTTATCATATACAATAAAAAATCTAAAATACTAGTGTAAGGTATGGCATGAGTGATAGAGGGAACCAAGGTAAAGAAAGCCTTTACTGTAGGGCACGGGAGGGCTGCTAAAGAGACGCAAGGTCCCTCTGGAACAGAAAGCAGGCAGACAGAGAATATGTTGGGCTGCATTTACATGGGTGGTCAGAGCGACGTAACAGACACTGGCTGGGAAAGGCGGATTACATGTGCATAAAAATAAAATGGGAAATTGTGGTTAAAGTGAAGAAAGAAGGCAGAAGTTAGTCTGGGAGGGAGGTGCTGTTTTAGGCTCTGCACCATGTCGGATGGCTGGCGTGATGACTTGGCATGGGCAGAAACCCATCCCTTAGTGACCGCTGTTGTAGGAAAATAGCTGATTATTAACAGTCTAAGTAACTTTCATACTCAAAGGTAGAGCACACTTTGTGTGGGTCTGTTCTCGTCACTGCAAAGACACTTAGAAGATATTATTGCCACAGAAATTGGAGCCTTTCTGTGACACCCTGCTTCATTTTCTGAGAGTTTGGTGGACATGACTGAACACAGAATTTAATTAGTAACAAAAGTAGTTGTAAATTTCCATTCCAAGTTTTCAGCACCAAAAGAATTTATACCATTTATTGTGTTCCTCTAACACCAACTACCAATAAGGGCAGGTGCCTTTCAAATCTCTCGTCCTTCAGCACAGCTCTACAAGACAGATATCATAGCCCCATTTTACAAATGACAAAACTGAAAACCAAAGTTGAGAGGCAAACCACATGGAACCTGTCTCCAACAGGTTCCCTGCCTTTTGCTACACTAAACCCTCAAATCCTGAATCCCCAAGACATCTGTCAGGGTGAATTCAGATTTTTTTTTTAAAAAAGAAAGCAAAGGGAGGAAAGAAGAGAAGAGAAAGGAAGGGAAAGCCAAGAAAAGAAAGGGGAGGAAAGTGAAGGGCAGGGAAGGGAGGGCAAGGCAGAGCAAAACAAGCAAGGAAACAGAGCATCTGGAGAAACAATATTTAAAACCCTATCCGTTCCGCACTAGAGCACCAAGGTCACACTGACACTGTGTCACCACTCAAACTTTATTTCCAAACATCTTGATCAACATGTTTATTGAGCACTTTCCTCCATTCACAGTGTTGTAATAGGTGCCATGGGGATGGATAATACATGCACAGTAATAGACAAGGTGGCGCCCTATGACATGATCAGCTGGGATGAGCATAAATGCAGGGGCCAGCAGGGAATGTGGAAGGTGATACGTTAAGAAGAGCTGTCTCCAGCCCAGCTACGAGCAGACCGTACAAGTGCATGAGCCAGGCAGTCTCTTCCACAAACTGCAGGCTTCTTTCATCAATACACACTGTAAAGAGAGCAGAGAGAAGAGGACTCTGCCAACAAAACAATTGTCAGTAAAGTTTCTTTATTTTGCATGGTATTTTCTATGTGCATCATTAGACCATTACGAGAAATAAGCAGTTCTCCTCTGGCCTCTACACAAGTTAGTTGATGCTACTCCCAATACTTTCTGTTAACAGGACCACTGCCAAATTTGGAAGCCCTTGGTGACAATGAAACATTATAAGCCATCCTTCTGCAAGAAGATATTTGTCAGGAAGCTGTGAAACGTGGAAAACTGTCTACTTCTGTTTTAGTGAAACAGTGATGTGTACCTGGGCAAAATTGATAATAAGAATAAAGTCATATCCTATCACGATAAGTGGTTTCCTGAGGCTGCCATGTGTGTTTCTAAAACCAAAGTGACAGAAAGGATACAGACTCTCAAATAACAAATGGCTGAACTGAAACTCTGCATGAGTTCCTCCACACTCTGGCAAGATTTATGTTGATATTTAGGAGCTCAGTCCCTAAACGGTAGTACAAAGCCAGCCACAGAAGGGCAATTTTTGTTCAGGTTCCTTTATGTCTGACATGAATGATTTCAGCCATTTTGGGACAGTGTTTGAAATAACACACTCGCACACATCTTGAGAACCAAAAATCTTATATATTGTTTGATTCTCTCTCTCAGGCCAGGTCCACAGTGCTTACTGATTAGATGACTGGATGGATGCTTATCAGTGTTCCCTTTAGAAAAGGCATCAGCTAGTGAAGGACACGATATGAACTTTGTGTTCACACATTTCCATAAAAGTCCATCAAAAATACTCGATGTTATTTCTGTACAGACCTCTGAAGGTCTGCACAGTTCTACAATGTCAAGAAGAGGTTTGTTCCCTAACACTCAATGCTGCATTCCTGTTGCCTCACCTGTACTTAATCTGGGGTTCTCTGCGCACTTTGGTTTTCACTCAACAGACCTGCATTGAGTAGCTACTCTGTTAAAGACCTTGTACCAGTGTTAGGACATACAGATGAACAGGGCCAGTTCCCACATCACCCTTGGTCACTTACAACCTAAAGAGTATGTCTGACAAATAGGTAACTGCTACATAGTGTGAAGGGTGAAGTACACGGGGGTGAGGTTGGGGTGATGAAGGGAAGGTAGCAGGCACCAACAGACCACATATAAGAGGAAGAGAAGCCCTTTTTGAGATAAACCTAGATTTCAGCCAGATCAGGAACAAGGGTACTTTTAGGGGAAGAATTTATAACTGAGTAAAAATAGTCCTTCTAATAAAAACTATACTATGACTTTAGTGGAGCCTTAAATTTATTGCTGGATGAGCTTGGTCAAGAGACTTAGCCTCTCTAAAGTTCAATTTCTTCATCCATAATAAGAATAACCCTTACCTCAGAGATTTAAGGGTCAATACAGGATAATGCACACAAAGCATTTAGCTAGAGCCTGGTCCTCACTGTGTGCTCATTAAACAGTTGGGGGTTTCAATCACAAACGCCACTGTGGACCTCCTTTCCAGTGTCCACCCCGGCACAGTGCAGCCAACTGTCCAGCTGGGAGTCAGCCTACCGCACCATCTTGCTCTCATAGCAGTCCCACGTTCCTCAGGCTTTCGTAAGCGGAATCAGTTAATACCTAAAATCAAGCTTCCATTTTACTCAGCAAAGGCAAAAAGCACTCAGTGATCTTTGGAGATGTGACTTTGGTTTACATCTGTCCAGAAGCGTCATGGGGGAATTTCTCTTTCCTGATACTGTGGCACTATTGTTGGCTCTCAGAAAGCAGGTGCGACTATGAGATGCCCAAACCCAACACCGGTACAGAAATCCAATGACCTATATAAACTGCCATTAACGGTCAGGGTGAGGGAACAGACACTGCCCCTTTTCCCCTCTCAAGGGCAAACTAATGAATTAGGCACTGCAGCAGACCAAATACGATCCAATACGTTAGGGATGTGAAATCAGCTACAATAAAGGCAAATGTCTGGGGACCACAGTGAAGCAGTAAGCGTCCCTAAAAGTAACCACAACAGTAACAAAGCAAGTGTCTCCCAAAATTGAGTGTGTGGTTTTTCCCAAAGCCTGAGTCTTGGCTAGGTGGTGATGTATATAAAGTCCATTTAAGTGGATGTCCAAGGTCAGCCTGGAAAATAACCAGAAGAGCTGCAATCAGTATTTCTAATTTGGGGACATAAACAAAGGTATTGTGCATAAGATGGGCTTTGTGTGGCACTTTATTAACTATAGAAAATATACTTTCTAGAAGGAACTAAATTTCAGCTTTTTCATGCTTAGACTATGGCTGTGCCACAAAAAGATGGGAACAGTTAATTCCCAATTGTGTCCACATGTGCAGCAGCAGCAGAAACAGGCAGAAAGAACCAACCCTGCACTAGCTAGAGTACTATTCTTGTCTCCAACTCTCCAACTGTGGGCTTCCTGCCAATAACTGCTTTTGTAAGCCACTATGAGCTGCTGACTGGTTGCATTTCCTTATTCATTTGAAAGCTATATTTAGAGTGAAAACCCCTGGAGATTTGGGTGATCTGGGGACAGGTCAAGGATATAGCTCTGCAATGATCAATAGTCACTTTAAAGGAAGCCTGTACTGACCAAGGCTAAAAGAATAAACTCCATTTTGGGGCTAAGAGGTGGGAAGATAGGAGGAAATAAGAGAAAAAAGAAACTCAAGGCGTCCCAATACTATAGAACTACAGATATGAGTCCTGGCTACAGGATTAATTTAATGTGTTCACAAGTGGGCTGTAATTCTCATCTTCACTGCTGGGCAGCTTGAGCTACTGGTGTACATGCATGATTGTCTCATGTGTGACTGTACCTCTTCTGCCACCTGATGGGACAGTTCAAGCTACCTGATGGGACAATCATGCATGTACCACAGGTGGTTCAAGCCCTCAGGATTGTGTTAATTTTAACAACTATGCAATGTAAGTATTTATCCTGTTTTTCACATTATAAAATAAGTAGCTTTGCACTCCATAAAAGCATAACAACCCTAACTTAGGACTATAAATCTATTCCTCATCTTTCTGTTACTACAGTTCACTGCCGCAGCATTAACGTGCCAGGTGGTAGGCAGGGAGACAGCTAAATTGAATGAAGACCTTTTCTAGATGCTACCGTGGAGAAGATCTGTCAGATTTTCCTGGCTAACTGAGTCAGGAACCTGACTGAGAGAGGGGCACTAAGGCAGTTGGGGATTTCTGGAACTTCCTCAGTGCTTTTAAGAAGGTCAGCATGTTTGATAAAAGTTTCAGGGAAAACGGACTTCTTTCTCTGAACTCTGAATCTTTTCCGACGAGATAAGGCATGTTAAGGGTGGTATGGCCTTAGATCAAAACAGGAGATATCTATTGAGATAAAGGTAAATCTCAATTCTTGCTTTCCTCATAGTCCTCTCTAACATGGAATTAGTGAATAACACCCATCTTACAGGGTTCTGGAGAGTTCTCTGAAAGACAGGAACTAGGAACTCTACAAGAAAAAAGAGAGGAAAAGAGTCATAGAACCTTGCAATTTGCAGAGTTCTTCCACAGCTATAAACTCACATATCCTCAGATAACTGATGTACAAATACCATCATCCCATTGTACAGCAGCTCAAAAGATTTGGTGACTTGGTTGAAATTATGAATATAAGTCTTGCTTGACTAGAATTCTGCTGTCAAAAGGCATGTCTCTGAGTAAAATACCCTTTCTGTCATCATATTAAATAGCAAAACCCTAATGACAACCAAAAAAGGACAGAAAAATAAAATTCCACTACTGTTTTATCCTAGGTGTTGATTCATTGTTGCTCTCCCCTCCAAAACTCATGATGAAACTTAACTCCCAGGCCCAGGATGCAGTTCGCTGGCACAGTGCCTGTCTGGCAAGCACAAGGCATTGAGTTTCATCACCAGTACAACCCTCGCCCCTTAACTCCCAGGGCAACAGTATAAAGAGGTAACTAGGTCATGAAGCCTGTCCTTATAAAGTGAGTTGAGAAGTCAAGATTGCCCTTTCCATTTATTTTGCAGTGTCAGGACACAGCATTTATTGCTTCTGAAGAAAGCAGTATCCAGGTTCCATCTTAGAAGGCAGCCCTTACCAGACACTAAACCTTCTAGCACCTTCACCTTGGGCTTTCCAGCATTGAGAACCATGAGCAGCAGTTTCTATTGTTTATAAATTACTCAACCTGTGCTATTTTGTTTTAACAGCATAAATACAGTAAGATATCCCAGAATAGCACTTTAGTAGTAGAAGGCAAAATGTTCAATGAATACAAATTATTTTACCCTGGGGGAGAAAAGTGAGGTGATAGGGAAGCATTGCTTGTTTTGGTTTGTTTTATTTTGGTACCAGGAATCAAACTGAAGACTTTTCACCTGCCAGGGAGGTGTTCTGCCACTGAGCTGTATGCCCAGCCCAGGAAGCACTGTTTCATAGGAAAGGCTTTGTGGCACAGGCAGCAATTCAAGCAGTCTTGTATGAAAGATAAGAAGTCAAGAACTCAAAATAACAACCAGGCAAAGAAGTATAGAAAGTTAAATTAGGGGAAAATGGAGAAATCTAATATTGTCTATGTACAGACTCCATGAAAGGAAACAGTGGAAGGCAGCTTCGGGAAGGTGAGTGTGGATGACCTTGAAGGGCCAAAAGCATTAGGCCTCTACTCCATAAGCGGAACAATGCAAGGGATGGTACGAGCATCCCCTCCATTGCATTCTGATAGTCGAGAGCACTGACTGATACGAGGGGACATCAAAAGACAACAGAGATACGGGGCTCGGCCCAGGCAGACCCGAGGGCTCCTTCCTGGGTGGAACGCTACGAACATAAACACGGCGTGAGCACCGGGCAGGACACTAGCAGAAAGTTGATGGAACTTGCTGACTGACCGGATATGAAGCACAATCAAGGGTTGAAGCTCAGAGCCATAAAAAGGATCGAAATATAGCCAATGTAAAGAATCAGGCCAGAGCCATGGAAAGCAGAGAGAAAGGAGCTGAAACAGAAGGGCACGGAAGTGTTAGACATGTTGAGTATAAAGTTTAATTACAGTGAGCTGTTCAGCAAACACTTGGTGATGCGACACAAGAGCCGAAAGCCAGCGACGTAGCAGTGAGCGTGGACGTAGTTTAATAGGTGGAGCCTGAATAGTGAGCTGGAGCCAGTGAGTGGAGGTCCGGAAACTGTTTCTAAAATGATAGGCGGCTTTATTGTTCTCACGTCGGTCTTGTTTTTACCATGTGCCTGCATTACCTTGGCAGTAAAATGTAAGTAATGTTGTGTATTACATGTAGGTTGGTGTAACCTGACTTCCTGCATAGATTCACTGGCAGAGGAAAAGGGTGCCTTTCCTACTCTGCACAACGCTGTCCTAAGAGAGCGCGCAATAAGGAAGTCTTCAGAAGTCGCGGAATCAGCTCCGCCACTCTCCAGCGTCCCCCACTATGCTCCTTTGCAATGGGTAGGTTGAGCTACCTATTCCAAACAGCTACCTTCACAAACCCCAAAAGAGTGGAATTTTCATTTGCAGTTCATTACAGCTAGCTTAAGTATGAATGACATGTAAAATATTCAATTTCAGTACAGCACCTTTTGGTATCAGCTTCTAATTCCTCAGTTAGAAGGTGTTGAATCCTTAGCCCAATAGACCTAAAAATGATAACGGGCCTCGTGTGGTTTGTATTTCTGATGGTCTTTTCCACTTCTATCAAGGAGAGTATTAGGATTTAGTGTGGATGAACTGCAACACTGCTTTTCTGCCTGCGATCAAAGTCCAGGTTTTAAATCAACAGCACAAATTAATTATTTCACTAAGGTGCCTTTGCTTTCCATCAATATCATCTGCAAACTGCCTTACTATCTCCTCCCCATGAAGGCATGCTCTGCCTTACTCTCCAGTGTCCTTTGCGGGAGGTTGCTGGGAGGGAGGTCTTCGTTTGGGAGCTCTTATGTGGGAAATAGAACTTCATGGCTGAATCAGAACCAAAAGTTGGTCTCGCATTGAGCTGTATAGCATCGTTGTGCTTGTTTTGAATTCTCTAAATGATCCTCCCACCTGCAGCTTCCTGGACAATTTTTTTTTTTAATGTGTGCCCAGTACCACACAAGTTTCATGTGGTATATTTTAGCCATTTGAGTATTTCTTACACCTACATTGACCTGAAAAATATATATACCAAGATCTAGGAAACTACTAGCATTCTCTCATCCTGCCTCCAACAGTACCATTAAGTCATTACAGACAGAGCTGGATTTTGGATTCTGTTTCCTAGAAACAAGACAGACTTTCCAAGGTTGAGAAAGCAAAGAAAATTACATTACAGCAGGAAAGGAGAATTTCTAGATGTGTTTAATTTAAAATATCATATATGCCTCGGGCAATAGAAAGGTCACTGATCACTTCTTTGTGTTGTCCATTATTATTTTTCTTTGTTTCATTGAGATAATTCTGTGTTTGGAAATCTTGCATTTCAAATCCTAAAAACAGGAACAAAGCAAGTAAACACCCAGCCAATAAAAGACTTTAGTATCTGACTGGAAGGAAGAGAAGCTGGAGGGAGACAGCAGAACAAGTCAGTGTAACACTGCTATTTGCACAGGCAGCTGCAGAGAGAAGGCGAAGACTGCAGATGCGGACATCTGACCTTTACTCCGAAGAGTCTCACTAAGGATTGAAAATAGATCACTTCAGCCTAGTAGAAAGCTTTCAGACAGGTATGCTGACAGAAGAAAGTCCGGCATTAAACTGTACAGGAAGCAACTGACCAGAAAAACATAGCTTCTAAGAAAAGACAGCAAAACAATAAGGTCTCTAAGTAACGTTTTGGCTACAAGGTTAGAAAGTACAATTTCAGGTATCAGTAGAGGACTACATTCTCAACAATGCAAGATCCGCCTTCAGTCACGAGGCTCATTCACGTGGCTTGGTAAATTCCATGGTCTGCAAATGTCTTCTCTAAAATTCTGGTATTGCCAGGGTAATCACAGAAATAAGTGGTATCTTGTATTAAGAGGTAGTAGGCCAGGAAGGTTCCTCCCTCCTTTCAACACGGCTTGACGGAGGAAGTTTGTCCTGTTTTCTCCGTGTGAGGACACAGTGTTTTTCCTCTCTGGAGGATGCAGCATCAAGGTATCATCTTAGAAGCAAAGACCGGTAGTCCTTCACCAAACACTGAACCTACCAGGACTTTCACGTTGGACTCCAAGCCTTCTCCTCTATTAGAAAATAAATTTTTGTTCTTTACAAATTTCCAGTCTCAGGTATTATGTTACAGAAGCACAAAATGGACTAAGACAGTAAAAAAGATCAAATAATATATGGTAATTTGTGTCAAATTTAATATTTCTGTCCCAAAATGAGTTATATCATAAGTTAAAATAATAGCTTTAATATGAAAAATGATTGACACTCCTCAAATGCATACCCTGTGGAAGGATCTTCTTTTGAATTCTTTTAATTCTGAGATCAATACTGAAATTACATTAAAATCAACACTGCTTTACAGACAGACTAAGGTTTAAGCAATAATCTGGAATGTCCCTGTTCCCATCTGAACCTAAGCCTTTCATGTTATAAAGCCAACGCTCTTTCAATGAAAAGCAAAGGAGATTACAGAGTAAGATAAATGTGAATTGGCCTCCAAGCTCTATCATTTACTAGTTATCTGACCTTGGGCAAGTCAGTTTCTGGTAGTCTCCTTACGCTATTATGTAAAATTAGACTATTAGCCTACTCTGCAGGGGTCATTCAGTAACACAACACTGTGCAAGTACACCTTCCCAGTCTCCTTTTTCAAACAATCACTGACATGAATTATGTTTTAGCTTTTTAACATGATTTTCAATTATTTCAGTGATGTGAGTACCACACGTACAAAACTAGAATAATGTACTGAAGCAAAAAGAGAGTTAATCCTATTAACAACTGATGATATGCCTGGAACATAGATAGATAAGACTAACCAGTGAAATACCTTTAAAGAGGAAAAATGAAAATCCACATGGATTGGTCAAGAGGAAAATGGGGAACAAAGGAATAAGTGCTTGGCACATTTTTAAAGAAAATTAGGAATTCAAACCCATCTGCTCAATTTCCAACAAAGTTTAAAAAAATCAACAGAAGGCTGGGTCTGTTCTAATAGCTGGATAACAATGAAATACAACTAGAAATACCACTTGGTGCCATAAGCAGCCTGGGGCAGCGTCAAGGGAGGCACAGTGTGCTGAAAGAAAGAGGCTGGTCTGGGATAAATCCCAGGGAAATGCTGGAGAAGTAGGCACAATTTAAGGTATGAGATTGGGATTTGCCACTTCATTCTGAATACTGGGCCTTGCTTTTGTACAATATTGAATGGGAACTTGATTCAAATGCATTCTGCCCTTTGATTTCCATATGTCTACTCACACGTCTGTTGCTTTAACTGCCAAGAATACAAGCCATCAATTGCCAGGGAGAAAAGTCAGAGAAGGGTCTTTTTCTCATGTAGCTTCCAGTCTGCAGCACGCAGAAAGGCACTGCCTGCTGTAATTTCCTCTTACTTTTGTGTGACAGAGAAAAATGAGGTAAATGCACCTGTTCTCACTAATATGCTAGTAAAGAAAACTCACCAAATTAAGAGAACCCATATTCCTCCGTCTTGGTAATTTATAGAGTTTTAATTGATGGACTATTTTTGGAGCAGTTGTAGGTTTATGAAAAAGTTGAACAGAGCTATACTCCCTTCCTTGATACAGTTTTCCTATTAACATCTTGCAGCAGTAACATTTATTGAAATGCATGCATTGCTATGGCTTGAATAAGTGTCCCCTAAAGGCCCCTGTGTGAAGCCATAGCTCGCAGTGCTACAGGAAAGGGATAGAACGATTAGAAAGCCAGGTCCAGGCCTAGGTCTCTGGCCTCTGGAGTCACATAAGCAAGACGTCGGGCCCCAAGTTCTTCATCGTGGTCCTTCGATTCCTGCCCCTGAGTTCGGTGGGTCTGCTCTACTGCTTACTCCCCACCACAAGGCACCGCCTCAGCGCAGGGCCGATCGATCACGTCAGTTAAATCTTTGACATTGTGAGCTAAAATTAATCTTACCTTTTTGTAATTTCTTTTATTTCAGATATTTGCTGTAGGGATGAAAAGATGACCAATGTATGAACCAATGGACATAACATTATTTCCTGAAGTCCACAGCTAAAATTCCAGTTCATTCTCTGTGCTCTACAGTTCCAGGGATGTTGACAAATGTATAAGACATATACGTACCTTTAGGGTATCATACAGGATCCTTTTACTATTCTAACACTCCCTGGGCTCCCCCACTTCCTCGTAACTCCTGGTGTGTTTTTTACTATCTCTGTAGTTTGCCTTTTCCCAGGGTGTCATAAAGTTGGAATAATACAGTTTCTGTCCTTTTCAAACCGGCTTTTTTGCCTACCAATATACATTTAAGTTTTCTTTGTTATATTCTTGTAGGTTGTTCTATAATAACTCAGCACAAAGACTTGAGCAAGCCATGGTATTGGTACATTTTCTGTTGCTATAACAAAATACCTGAGACTGAGTGATTTATAAAGAATAGAGATTTATTTAGCTCACAGATTTAGAAAGTCAGGGCCTGACGTTGGTATTTGTTGGGCTCTTTTGAAGACCTCATGGTGAAAGACATCGCATGGTGGGGGTGCATATAGGAGTGACTGTATGGCAAGGAAAACAGTACCCATGAAACATCCTTTTAGCAATATGATCTTTAAATACCCTTAAAGACCCAGGTTTTACTTTCATGAACAGCTCCTTGGACTGTGGCCCAAGGTCTCCTCATCTTACTGACTTCCCCTTTCCCAGGAGACTGAGATCGTTTCTCCTCTCTTTTTCTTGACATAAGCCAGAGAACACGGAAAGAAGAGTCTTTTTCTTTTATAATAACTCACTCTGTGGGAACTAAGTCACTCTGTGAGATCAGAAATAGTCCCTTTTGAGGGCAGGATCCCTAGAACCTAATGACTCACCGCTAAGTCCCCTCTCTTTCTTTTTTTTAACCAGGGTCTCACTGTATAATTCAGCTGGCCTTGGCCTTACTATGTAGCCTAAACTGGCCTCAGATTTACAGCAACCCTCCTGCTTCAGCCTCCCTGAGTACTGGGATTACAGGCATGCACTATCATACCTGGGTAGGTCTGTTCTTAAAGGCTCCATATCACAACCATATGAGTCTTTCAGTGGCACAATCAAATCATATACAAACTACAGCAGTCACACACCCATGAACACACACACACACAGAGACACATATATACATATATACCTTAGTGTTGAAAAATCAGCAAAATTACTTTGATGTTTAGGTTAGAACAAATCTAAATCATAGTATCCCCAAAACATACATTTTGCCTCAGTTTCAGTTTCATAAATAAATTATTTCTCATTCATGAAAACCTTTCTCATATCTGCCCTAAATTCCTGGAGCTCATTTAGATTTCAGTGAGGACACAACAGGGACAGAAATATATTTTCTCTCGTGCAGTGTTACCTGAATACTTGCGTGCTTCATTAACTGTGGGCTGGCCTTTGTGCTACTGAGGCCTGCAGGTTAAAGGAGAACCAGTCTTACTCTAAAAATCTAACTGTCCTTGTTTTTCCTCGCATCTCCTGCATTCTTTCCATGGAAGCTTTTTTTTTTTTCTGCCTGTTACTGTCCTTCCAGAAAAGCTGGAATTATTCTCAGTTGGCAAATGTACCAAGTCAAAATCTCCTGCAAGGCATTCAAGGTTCCTCAGTATTAACTTACCTAATCATCTTCTACCAGCTCCCCAATATATTAATTATCACAAATCCATGTGACAAAGGTTTTCTTTGTAAGGGGAAGCTTTACAAACCAAGGTCAAGCTATGGCAATCCATCTGCTAAGACATGCACGTTCCATCTGGTGCCTACCATCACTGCTCCCACTCCAAACATGACGCATCTCCAGCTCCAAGCAGCAATAGTCTGCTGCTTCGCACTCGGCAGCATGAAACGGGGACATGCTGATGTTCCTACATCTGTCTGGGCGGCGCCTGCGGCCATTCTAACCTCCTAGTATAAGCTATGCTGGCCACAGTAGCTTTGCCATTAAGAATTCCTACCTCCTAGGTCTGACTTTCTGGAAACTGGGATTCCTAGGAAGCAGAATCCTTTAACTTTATGGAGGTTTATCTGTGTCTCAAGTTTGAAGAAGTTAATTTTGAATCTGCAAATATGACCACTGTCTCTTCTTTCAGTGTATAATAGACTATATAGCACAGGTGAGAGAAAAAAAATTTTACTATACACTCCCCAAAAGGGAATCATTGTAAACTTAGCAGGCAATATGGGGGAAAGAAGCACATTCGTCATATTTTGAAAATAGTATTTCACTACACAAGTAGAAAATCCTAGGTTTGTTTCTGCCTTAGTTGAAGAGTGCTTTATCAAGTCGTGAGCAGTTTGGGTAGCTCTCACATCCTTTCTGTATTATACAAAACTACAAATCTGCACTACCTGGTTTGGGAGGAGTGGGTTACTGTATTTAGAAACATCCAATAATTAAAATGAGTTTCTCCTTACCTTCTCCAAACATATCTTAATGGTAGAGTTCCCTTCAATTCCACTAAGGCACAGTTTTAATGAAATCTGTTATCTTAGCTTCTTTTAAGGAGATATGTTCCTTTCCATCTTAAAAGGGTTATCGTCTTTGTAGTGCTTACACCCATACACACACATACACACACAGACTTTGCTGTGATCTCTCAAAAAAGAAATGGAGAAGTGGTAAAAGGAAGGGACTGGAGGTGGGCAAGAAAGAGTACCCTAGGGAAGTTGCTGGCTCTTTTTAAGTCCTTAGAAAAACAGCATAAACAAGTATGTTTTTAGCAGTGCAGTCTTTAAGGAGCCTTAAAGATTCATGACTCACTTTCAAGAGCAGCTCCCAGGTCTGTTGTCAAAGATCCCACAGTCTTACTGACTTCCCACTTTGATGGAGCTGAGGTCGCAACTCCAGACCCTTCTCTGACAGGCTCTCAGCCTCATAGTAAAGGCTTATGTGCAGCTACTGGCTTAGCTTCTGAAAGACACACTGACAGGAAGCAGAAAATGGAGCATCAGCAGATCAGACGTGTGGGTCATCTATAACTCCACACGAAGTGCAGCCATGTGCTGGCTAGCTAGGGTGCCATCCTAGAGACTTGTCAGGCTCTTTTGGAGCCTCCCTGAGACAGCAGATAATCCTAAGGGGACACAGAGATCAGTGGTAGAGGACCCAAAAGACAGTTTACTGGTGGCAGTAGCAGCATTTGGATTCTGTTAGTGAATATGATCAGTTAATTCAATTTGTCCTGGTTCCAGCTTCCCGTTGGATTTTAAGATCTTCTGAAAGTGTGTGAGAGAAATAAACACTAGGCAACATTTTTTCCTTAGAGTTTGGCTTGGAAACTCCCAGGGCATGTCTTTGGTGGTGGTGGAACCAGGGGTGGTGGTGGTAGTAGAAATAGTAACAGAAAAAAGAGCGCAAGCATTTAGAATCTTTATATCTTATAAAATGATCACAGGAAATTACTATATTAAATCAGATATAGATAGCTATTTACAATATTCTTCAGAAGCTAAGGCTCCAAAAAAGTCAGAGCCAAAATTCACAATTAATATGGGAAGAGGCAGAATTGAAGCCTGGACACTAAGACTACAATACTCACTACTATACTTCATAATGTGCTACTATACTTATGATAAAAAAAATTAACTTTTCTTCTGATTAAATATATACTCTATAAAAAGGGTGTGACTGTTACTTCATTACTATAAAAATACCCCTCAATATATGAAACCATGGTGTCTAGCATTCTCTTCAGTGTTAGGAATCATGAACGAAAAAGAAGATACCCATACATCCATTTTTCCTTCATCCAATAATTTATTTACTCAATATTTATTGAGTATCTAGGAACCATACTAGACTCTGGGAATGTAGAAATGAAAAACATCAATTATATCAGATTGTGGTAAACACAGGAAGAAAAATTAAGCATAAGGGATAAATGTGAGATGGTGCTGAGGGGAAGTCTCCTTCTAGAACAAGCTTCTGCGATGACAATAAGCAGAAACATGACGTGGAAGAGTGGTTACATGGGAAAAGAGCACTCCCAATGGACATATACTTGCTAAAATCAATGTTATGCCCATCCTGAACTTGGCATCATGTACAGAAAGATTAATAAGACTTGGTGTCAACCTACCAGAAGGTCCTCATTTATCTGTGGAGACATAAATATACTATTATACTAGGAGAGTTACATGCTCAGAATCATGAGCCAAGTCAGGACTAGGATGAAGCAAGTGAAGACTTCATTTTAGCAGAAGACAATACCAGGACAATAGCTTTTACCAAGACCAAGATGAGAGTTTTCTTTTGCCTCAGGCTCCAGTATGGCTCTGTGTGGCATTGATTATTGGCACACAGAGGAACTGTTTCTTACTCTGTTTCTGTAAACTGATGGTCTTGAAAATGATTATATCTGACCTGTGATTTAACTGACACCAGCAGATAACCAAATTCAGCACTAGACCAGGGTCATGGAACCAGCCAGTGTACAATAAGGATTAAAACACATTATGAAAGAGCAGGACTATATCTATCTGATTAGCATTTCCCAGAGCAGGGGATCCAAAATATGCTAACAGATCTGAAAAACATATTTTTGGTAATCAACTAAGTTGAAGAATATTCACCATGTAAGAATTGTAATAGGTTTCTTTATTGCAGGACTTTGCAGGTAATACCCAACATTTCTTCATTCACAAAGACAACACAGGAGCAAAGTTTACAACTTAACAATAATACAACTATTATTGTGTGTGTACGATACTTACATTTTTATACATATATAGTAAATACTATATTATATTGGTGTGCATATATGTTTGTTTACTCTTACACAATTTCATCCCCATGACAATCCTGTGATTATTATATCCTTATTTCAGTTGAGGAAACTGAAGTTCTTAAAGAAACCAATTAGCCCAATGTCATGCAATTTATAAGGGACGGACTTAAGAGACACTAACTCATGTATTTTTTAGCCAGTAAACTACAGCTGCCATTCTGTAGCCTAGGCAAAATTCAGAGACTGCACAAAAGCTAGCTAAGAGTATCTCTGCTAGACTCAGAAATGTGAATAATTAATGAGAATAGTATTGATACAAAATGGCTTAGGGAAACAAGCACATATAACTAAATGAGCTATGAATATGCTTATGTATGCAAAGTCAATTTGGATTTGGTTTGGATTTTTTAAAATCCTAGCATGTATCCAACCCTTTTGTAGGGTTTGGTGACTATGAAAAGCCCACCACTGCCAAGAGTTTTCTCATGGGCAGCACTGTTTTACTTATATAGCAGTCTCTCATTTTCCACAGGAGACACAGTCCAAGACCCCCGAGTGAGGCCTGAACCCACAGATAGCACCAAGCTTGGGATATACTGTTTTTTCCTATGCATTCACACCTAAAAATTAGGCATGGTAAGAAATAATAGCAATGCTAAAAATGAATAGTGCAATTACAGTAAAAATTGTAATAAAAGTTTTCAAATGTGGTGTCTTTATATGTTTTTCCATCTCTCCTGTTCTCTCACTCCCTTCCTCATTCTCAAAATATCTTATGGCACCTTCTTTCCCTGGTGATGTGAGGTGACACAATCTCCATGAGGTGCGATGAGACGAGGTGAAGGCTATGGGCACTGTGGTGGGGTCAGGCTTCCGTATGGAGGTGAGTCAAACATACGCACCATGATTCTGAGACAGTCTGATGAGACAGGTACCAAGGGAACAACAGGCAGGTAGCAGACACCCGAATGGATAAGCTGGAAAAGGGATGATTCTCAGCCCAGCAAGGTTGGCACAAGACAGTGTGAGAGTTCATCATGATACACAAATGGTATGAAATCTAAAACTTACACATTGCTATTTCTCCAGTTTTCCATTTATGTTCTGAACTCACCATTTTTGTGGTTGCTCAATATTGGGGACAGAACCTAGAACCAAGCACACCCTAAACAAGCGCCTTACCGCTGAGCTATGTCCTTCGTTACCACTTAGTATTTCTGGATCACAGCTGACCACAGCTGACTAAGGCCAGAAAAAGCAAAACTGTAGATAAGGGCAACCATGGTAGAGTTTTCCTTTCTTTTTCCGCCTGTCTTGGTTACCTTTCTTTCATTGCTGTGCCAAAATACCCAACACGCAAAATGAAGAAAAGAAAGGTTTATTTAGCTTACAGTTTGTGGAGGTTTCGGTCCATACTTGGCTCGTTCTGAGGCAGAGTGGCACATGGCAGAGGGCAAACTGTTCATGGCAGCAGAGCACAGCAAAAACAACCCCCAAAAGGGAGGAATGGCTGCAAGCAGCCTCTCTCCTTCCCTTACATTGTAAACAGCTACCCCCATGCAGGGGGCGGGTAGCTCTCACACAATGTCCAAGCCCTCCTCTTCCACAGGCTCAGGATGTATACAAAGTAAGCACCCTGGTTTCCTGCTGAGTCACTCAGCCAAACCTCTAGACTCCCCAAGTTGACACGATGTATCAACAATAACACCGCTCAACAGAGTATGTGCAGCAGTCCAGTGCACATTCTGACCTCAACCGGGGCGGGAGCTGGGCTTTCCCCAGCCTTCCGCAGCCGGTATGGCGAGGTCCCCACCAGCCCTTCTCCACCGCTTTGGAGCAGTGTTGGCACCACAGTCACAAACACTTGCCCAGGCAAATGTGTTCCATGTTACAGGAACTGACCCATTATCATGAACGCCATAAGCAAAATGCATAAAAGTAAAAGAGGAAAACGAAAGGGAGACCCCGTTGACAGACTGGCAGATTCCACGTTATTTTTAGTCAAGACTACCAAAATCTTTTCCCCCTCATGTATAGGACATATCTGGACTCAGCCTTATTCCTTTGGAGAAGCTGATTAAATAAGAAAGGAGTTTTGCCACTAATAGGCAATGCCCAACTAAAATGAGGCTCTTGTGGCTCATCTCAAAAGGAAAAGCTACAAGAAAGCCCTGAATTCGTAAAGGAGTGAACCTCATAAATTGTGCACAAAAAGGTTTTGAAGATTCACATAAAAAGCTCAGTTCCAGCATGACCATCTGTTATTTCTCGCCTAAAAGAAGATAGCTAATAGTTTTTAAAAGTGATAAAATAGTTCCAGAGCTCAAACACAATAGCAAGGTCTTCTGGCGACAAACCAAGAATATAAAGATTGCCATCCAGTTTAGCAAGCATCTATTGCCCCTCACGCTGCCTCCAGACAGAAGTGAGAGTCCTGCCAGGTCCTAGCATCTCATTCTCTCTTTCCTCTCTCTCTTTCTCTCTTTCCTAAAAAGGTTATGGTTGGGCAGCAAGTCTGCCTTCCTCTGTTCAGTCAGCATTCAGAGCTTATTTCACTTTTAAAATCTGGCCAGTTTTTTCCAGGCACATTATCTTTAACTTCTTTCTCATCATTATGCCTAAATCCCTTCCCCCGTGTGTTTCTTAACAAGATTCTGCCCTCCCTTGTCTGAGCAGTAAGACTGGACTCTAATCCTGACTAGTCAGTAGGAGGAGTTAATGATCTACATGGATCAAAAAGAAGCTGATCATGAACTAGAGAAATCAGCTCCTGAACCTGAAGAGCACATCTCCCACACTGTGTCCCCCAGGGTCCTCCTGGCCTTCAGTGGAGTGCTGCCGTCAATGGTGAAGGCTTTTGCCATCTATACTGTAATCTTGGCTCTGTGCTTAGCCATGTCTGACTGCGGGTAAGATATGTGACCTTTAGATCCCTCAATTTCCTAACTGGTAAGTTGTACAGAATGATGTGTCTTCCTCTTGTGGTTGTTAGGGTTAAATGTAATAATTTATTTAAAGTATTTAATACAATGCTTGATACATTTTTGGGTCCCCAGTTAATATTAGTCATCATTATGAGCAGCAGCATTTATATCTTTCTCTAATTAAACTGTTCTTTTCTGACCTTACCATCCTTTTTCAGTAATTACCAAGATTGCAACTATAATGTTCTCTATTACTCTATTACAAATATATAGTGACATCGCCTAAATACTGATAAAAGGCTAAGGTGGCAGGTGATAAGCTGGAGGACACAGAGCGAAGAGAAGACCCAGGCCACCTGGTGAGTTCCTGGCCAGGGGCTGACCAGCAGCCTCACAGGATCTTCCTGAGATCTGATACTGTCACCTTGCCAGGAATGGGCTCATCTCTGAGGGACAAGTTTCAATTATCCAAATTCAGGAGTCGTGTACAGAAATGGGACACCTACTTATCTTTTAATTTACATAACAAGTAAATTACAGCAGAGCTGTAATACTTGTGGCAGCATAATCAAGAGAAATCTTTCCCTATAGGTAGAACCATGTAAGGAGGCAAATTCTGACCAGAAGTTGTTAGGTGAGTACGTAAATAAATGTTAAATGACATTGGCTGTATCACCTAAAGTAACCTGATGCAGCTGGCTTCAAAGAAAGCAGACCCTCGGAGGTCACTGGCTAATGCTCCTCTACCACACATGGTGTTGATCCGGACCCTGACAAAGGTTATCTAAGGGCTCACTTCCCTGAGGAGTTTTGGGCTGCTCTCTTTGTGTAGCATCTTATAGGCTCAGAATCTATATTGTGTCTTGAAGGTAACTTTACGTATTTGTTCTCTGATAAATCATGCATTGATGAGAAAGTTTTACTCTCTCTGAGACATTTTCTTTTCATTATACATAAGCTCTCAGGATTAACTTCAATATACTAACAGAATTGAACAGTTCCACGATATTATAGGAAAGATAGGTATGTGAGAAGGTGGAGGCTAGTGAAGTCACAATAATATACGGGACACATTATAATACTTGATAGGAGAATTAATTTTAACTTCCAAGTAAATAGCTTTACAAACTTACTTGGCCTCCTACCCACTCTGTCGCTGTTAATAAAATAGCTTCGTGCTACCGTCTTACACTAGAGGAGTTTCATTTCCACCGTATTTCTTTTCAATGATAGCAGATTGTTGTAAATATTTTGTTATAAATGTGGCCCCCTCAGAAGGTGATATTTATTCCACCTATGCAATCTGGAAAGAGCAGTTAGGTGTTATTTAGAACATGAGAAAATTTTAAAGGATTGGGTGAAAACAAAATTCACAATTAGGCTGGGTAGTTCTGAAATGCACTGCCTAGGACAGGTGGCTTCTCTGCCACGTCTAATCAGATAAGCCCATGAGATATCTTTTCACCTCAATTTCTTCTGTGAAGTGGAAAGACAGTGGTTGCCTTATAGATTATAAGAAGAATTAAGTAAGTAATATTAGTCAAGTTATTAGAACAAGGCTGAAAATATAGCAATCACTTAATAACTGCTATCTCATCACCTACACTATGAAAATATGAATAAAAAATAAGGAGCTAATATATCCAACTATTATTATTTACTTCTGGAAAGCACTTTTTTCACCTCTTTACAGTGTCCTGAGCTTTCTCTGAATTTTGTAAAATTGCATTCATGCCTTAAACATACAACTGATAAATTTCAAAGCAAATATTAACTGCTCATAACATTTAGCCTGAAATGTTTGCCAAAGGTACCTACAAGGATGCAATTTGAGGTTCAAAACTATGTTACTTTGTCTACTTCTACTACAACAAATTACCACAAACCAAGTGCCTCAAAAAAATACAAATACATTGTTCTAAAGTTGCACAGGTGGGGTCTGACAGTTATCAAATGCTGAAACCCCACTGTGGGCCTGGCTACTTCCTCTCAGGAGGGGAGACCACTGATCTAGAGATGCACTATTCAAATGGTAGTCAGGGGTCACGTGTGGCCATTTAAATCTAAACTAATTAAAGTTACACAGTATTACAAATTCAATTCCTCTATCCCTGTAGCCACATGGCAAATGTTCAACAGCCACAAGTGACTAGTGATTTTTGGTTAGAGAACAGGGATATAAAAGTACTTCTAGCATTACAGGAAGTCCAGCTGGGCTGTGCAGAGCTATAGGAGAGATATGCTGACCCCCCTGCTGAGGTCCTTGTTCCTTGGCAAACGTTCTACCCTGCTCGCTAAAGACAAAATGGTGAGGCAGCTGCATTGGCCAGCTACCCTATTTGGGGACCAAACAGGTATCACCCCCAGCTTAAAGGAGGAAGTGCTCCTTTGGCTCATGACGTCAGAGGTTTCAGTCTGGGATGAGTTGCTCCAAGTCAGGAGGATCGTGGTGGAAGGGGAAGGCAGAATGAGGTTGCTCAGTTCTCAGTGGCTGGGAAGCAGGTAGAGAACAGGGCAAAAGAAAAGGGCAAGAGACCAGGGTCCACTTCCATGACCCACCTGGACAGTCAGAAGTGTGTGTTAATAATCCTCCAGGCATTTCTTAATTTGGTCAAGTTGCCATATCACGACTAACATTCATAGCAGTGTATTGTTGAACTAAGATTATAACTGCACCATTACTAATCTGAGGTCAGTGTACTTTGTGTATTGGTTAGTGTTTTCTTGTTGCTGAGACAAAATACCTGACACCCAAAATTAAGGAAAGAAAGGTTTATTTTGCTCACAGTTTGTAGAGGTTTTAGTCAATACTCGCCTGGCTCTAAGGCAGGGTGGCGTGGCAGAGGGCAACAGTTCATGGCAGTGCAAGGCAGCAACAAGAGCAAAAGGTGGAGGAGTAGCAGAGAGCGAGACTACCGAGCTCCCTTACGTTATACGCAAGCTACCCGACCCATGCAGGAGGAGCACTCATACCCATAATCCCAGCATCGAACCATGAATCAATCAAAAACTTTTGAAGCCTGCCCCATGACTGCATGAGGCTTTGGGGAGATACCTAGACACACACCATAACATTCCATCCCTGCCCCCCCCAAAGACTCATGTACAGCACTTTATGTAAAGGCACTGTAGCCCATCTCTAAGAGTTGCCAGATATCTAACAGTTTCAGCATTGCTGAAAAGTCTAAGTCTCAAGTCTCCTCCAAGACATAAGGAAAACTGTTAGCTGTGAGCCCCTGTATAAATAAAAAGTTAAAACACTTCTGACATTTAACGGCACAAAATCAACATTACCATTCCAAAAGTTATAAACAGGGAGATACAAAGCACTGGGACCAAAGCAAGTCCAAAATGTGCAACATCTGAGGAAATCTGTGGCAAACTGTGAGCTCTATGTAGCTCTGCGTCCATGGCACTTCTGGTGGGTGCAGTTCCCCTGGCTTTTCTCTTAGGCCCACTTTGCTCCATCTTTGTAGCTTTCCACAGAAAATCCATGTTTCTGGCTTTTCCAAGGGGTTTTGTGGGGTCTCCACTGCATCTTTTGCTTCACACTCACAACAATCACATACTGCCCTCTCAGGGGCACACTGCCTGGCCCCTGCAGCCTTTTGAAATATAGGTGGAAGCCTTGTTAACCTCAGAACTCTCTTGCATTCTGCATGTACCTAAACCCAGTGATACATGGATAATGTCAAGGTCTACTGCCAGCTAGCAGTATCCAGGCTTTCTTCTCTCTTGGTTGTAGGGGTGAAGTGCCTGGATCACTGAGCATTCTGAATGGGATTCAGAGGAATAAATTTCTATGCAGTAGCCATTTTTGAGCCTGATGCGGCTGCCACCACCTTTCTGGAACACAGTTTGGCTGCTGCCATTTTGGAACATGTTGGTCTTCAACTTTCTCCTCAAGGCAAAGTCTTTCAACTTTGCAGTTTTGAGGCTGCAAAGGGTGGGGATTTGCTGCTCTTTCATGATGCCCTCAGGCCATCACTTGGATTTTCCTGTTTTAAGTAATCAAGATCTCCTCAGCTCTATTTTTGCAATTCATAGTTTTACTAGAACTTTCTTTCTGGCCAAACTCACAACATTTTAAATCATCCTGCTGGGATCCTTGCTCTTTATTCATAACATAAATCTGGCTAAAAGTTTCCAACAATAGCCATGGCACCACCTCAACATTAGACTGCCTTGAAAATTTTTTCTGCCAGTTTAATTAGTCTACCACCCTTAATCTCAGCCTCAGCAAAGTCTCTAGACAGGAGCAAAATGCAGACAAACTTTCTACCAAGCCATAACACACATTGTCTGGAGTCCAACAACCAATACAATCCTTCTTCCTTACAGAAAGCCCCTGAGCCTGTTCTTTACCAGCAGGATTTCCCTCAGTCTTCTCTGATCTTCCAAACTCTGACTAGAATCTCCCATACAGCGCAGCCTAAGGTGTTCCAGTGCTACTCTTTTAAATAGCATTTTTAAACTTTTCAGAACTGTTCCCACAAACCATTCCCAAAGGCTCTTGAGCCACATGGTCAGGTACACTCAGAGCAATGACCCCACTCCTGGTACCAAATTCTGTCTTGGTTACTTTTCTCTCATTGCTAAGACAAAATATCTGATGCCCAAAATTAAGGAAGGAAAGGTTTATTTTGCTCATAGTGGAGTAAAACTGAAGGGATGACTGAAGCATCTTAATTAAACCTCACACTCTTGAGAAGTATTATCCCAACTTCCACAGATCAGAAAACAGATTTACATCACATCACTAGTAAATAACACACTGAGGTTTGAACTCAGGCCATCCAGCAAGTTCTGAGATCACTGAATTCTTGGGTTCCTAGTTTATCTGAATAATCATTATAAAAATCACGTATAGAGTTACATTTGTGGTTGTCAAAACCTATAGATCCATTGTATTTAAAATCATTGTATTTTAAAAAAAATGTAACCAAAGTTTTTGTAAATAGGGAGAGAAAGAGGGATTTAAGAGGATGGGGAATTAGGGAGAAAAAGAAGAATCATGGTGTACTATGTCAAAGTACAAATTCCCTATGATAAATGTGATCATCATTAAATCTTTGTACTTAATTCTTGAACAATAAATTAAGTAACTGCAATGATTAATTTTCTGTGTCCGCTTACCAGGCAAGGGATGCCCAAATAGCTCTAAAACATTTTTTCTGGATATGTCTGTGAGGGTGTTTTCTTTAGAAGAGATTAGCATTTGCATGCATGGACGAAGTTGAAAATTTCCCCACTACCCCAGTATGGGTAAGCATCATCCAATCCACTGAGGGCCCAAGCAGAACAAAAACGTAGAGGAAAGGAGACACTGCCTTCTGCGTTTGAGCTGGAACCTGTGTCTTCTGCCTGAGAACCCTAGCGCTCCATGTTTTTAGAATAATTCGATATTCCACCATTGGCTTTCCTTGGCCTCTATCATCATGTGAGTTATATCAATACTCACTTTCATAACAAAATTTTCTCATAGATAGACATAATGAACAAGCCTGTAGATTCTGTTTCTCTAGAGAACTACTAATACAATAGGTAAAGCATTTAATGTGACTCTAAGCACTTAGTGATGCCTAAATACACACTAGTAATCATTGTTATCACTGCTGAAAAATAAATCAGAGGCACAAGAATGTTCTGATTTATTTCATCTTTCTCAGTGAGCCCAGAAAATTGATATAAAGGTGGTTGGCCCACCTACTCTTGTCTTATACAAGGAGAAAATGGATGAGAGAGGTGAGCATCCTAATTCACATGTAAGTTTCACAGGAGAGTGACCAATCAGAAGTTTATTCTTTTTTAACTATCAAGAATTATTGGGTGGAAGGGAAATTGGTCCATACACAATCTGATCTGAGTTCCCAAACAGATTGGGGCTTCTGTACCTGGCTTTATAGCTACCCCATCAGAATGATATTCACCCCAAAATGGTACACACAG
Source organism: Dinomys branickii (assembly GCA_004027595.1). Taxonomy (NCBI): domain Eukaryota; kingdom Metazoa; phylum Chordata; class Mammalia; order Rodentia; family Dinomyidae; genus Dinomys; species Dinomys branickii. The sequence goes on along the minus strand of PVLD010006372.1, from coordinate 30,331 downwards.
GAGTCTAAGAAATGATCTCTGGTATACAAGGAAGCACTAACACTGTACCTGCCATAACCACATCCACTTGAGGAAGTATTTCTTGACATGAATGTCTTCCATCTTTGGGCCAGAAGTGGGGAAGTACAAAGGCTGAGTGACCAATGAATTTCTGTCTTTTGGCTTTAGCCAGTAATGAGTCAGTTTGGCTGCTGTTATAGAACACTATACACTAGGTAGCTTAAATAATAAATTTATTTCCCACAGCTTTCAAAAAGCCCAAGATCAGGACACCAGCATGGTCAGGTTCTTAGTGAGGGACTTCTTTTTTGTTTACAGATGGCCCCTTTCTTTCTGTATTCTCACATGGTGGGTATGTGTGTGGGGTCAGAATATCCAAGTATGTAACCATGCACCCTGCTCTCCTAGTCCCCTTTAAGGGCATTAATTCCACCCATGAAGCTTTTGCCTTCATGACCTAATTATCTCCATCAGGTCCCACTATCAAATAGCTTCACATTGATAATTTAAGCTTTAACTATCAATTTTGAGGGTACACAAACATTCAAACAATAGCAGCCAGGAAAGCAGCACAGGCTGTTACACACTTGTTTTACACATATAATCTTAAAGAGAGCTTGAAGCAGATGGACCATACAGGACAACAGGAACTGAATTACACAGTTTTCACTTAAAAGTTAGCCTATAAAAGATATTTTTCAACAACTTTTGAGTAACAAGACAATCCTAAAACTTTCAATGAAGGATTTCCCATAGTTCTGTTCATGAAATGCAACTACCATACTTGTACATTGTTCCTTGACTACTTACTGACCTTAAAAGCACACTAAATCCATTCCTGATACCTGAATTTAGTCCATGCTGTGTTCCACTCTCTACCTAGAAAATGTTTCTTTTCTCCATGTTTAAACTTACCCAGCATTACTGTCAGCATTTCCAGGGCTGGAACACAGCACCTCCACTCACAGCCAAAAGGGGGGCAGGTTTCATTCAACTCATGTTTTCAGAGGCCTCATCCCATGCTAGGCTGGCTCTAAGGTAAAAACGTCACGGTAGAAGGGTGTGGTCAAACAAAGCTGCACGGCTCAGAGGCTGGGAAGCAGGGTTGGGGATGCAGTGCTAGAGAGAAAAGGGCAAGGGATGCAGTACCCAAGGTCTTGCCACCATGACCCACCAGACACACCAACAAGTGTGCTCCACTGATTCCCCCAGTCACGCCCAAGCCTCTCAAGGTGACACAATGCAGCCCAAGTACTACACCAATCTTCACAATCTACACCAAGTCCCTTCTTAGGACTACTCCAATCCTGCCACATCCAGTGACCTTGCTCACATTATGGATATTCTATGCATAATATGTTCTAAGGGCCAGATAGTGTGATAAACAGAAGAGACCAGAGATAAAGAATACAGAGTAAAAAGTAAGCAACAAATTTAAATATATTTATACAGCAGAGTTACTGCCTAGGGTAGACTAACAGAATGAATAATGGTCTCACTAGATGTCCTGGAATTTGGGGTAACACACAAATGAATCAAACCTCACTACCAATTGTCCTTGAATCAAGGTTTGAGACTAAGAGCTCACTATGTTACCACTACCCAATCAAGTAAGATAGAAGTTTCATGCACTCATGCATGTGTGTGCACGCACGCACGCACGCACACACACACACACACACACACACGTGTACGTGCACACACACACAGTGGAGTGCACACAAAGCTTATCTTGACCTCTGAAGGCTGAGACTGAAGAAATGTTAATGATATGCATGATCTGCCTTCTTCATAAAAAGAACAAGTCTTTTCAAGTTCTGGTAGCTATGGCTTTCAATATATCCTATCAATAGAATTCCTTTAAGTAGCATAAAGTGACTTTTGAAGTGCTTTGTTCTGATGATGTTCCTTGAAAGATATCCATTTGTTAAGTGTCTCTCATGTAATTTTCACTCTAAAGTCCATCATCTGAAGGCAGATGTGAGGACAGCACACTTGCAAAAAGGTCTAAAGCTGTTATTTTAAACAAACAGCTAGTTATGAGTGCTGGTAAGGGAGAGCTTTTCCATTTGTCTCTTCATACATATACTAGTTTGTCACTGCAGCACTTGTGTCCCTAATCTGATTAGCTTGAGGGGTGTCCAAAAATCCCTTTGCTACAATATCCACTTGCAAAATCCAAATACATCAAAACAATGATTAATAAAATATGTCTATAAGCATGTTTACAGTCACAGGGGGTTAAGAGGGAAATGAAACAGCAGCTACTGCAAGCTCTTTTCCCCTGGAATTCATAATTTATTTACCTTGTCTGTCCTGTTCCCGGTGTGGCTACAATCAATTGCATTCAATGTCAATGCCTGGTACAAGGAGTGTACTATTCCTGCATTTTAGCTCTACATGCTAAAAATTCTACAAGCACTTTTAAGAAAACATCAACATGGACATATTAGCTACCCAGATAAAATATAATTGTTACTAGAAAATGATTTGGGGGTCTTCCCTTCCCCTTCAAAGCTTCCTTTAAGACAGGTACATTAGGGTAGGCTATCTGCGAAAACAATCTTCAACCCTCAATGACCCAACATACTAAACATTTACTTCTCATTTATGCCAAATTCAATGAGAATGTTGATGTAGGTTCCTTCCAGCTTTCATTGCTATCTGCAATATAACGCTGCTATTTTCATGGAAGGATATAAGAATGTGGCCCTGGGCTACCAAAAATGTAGCCACTCCTTCCAAAGTAACATATCATTTAGGCTCATGTTACCAGCCAGAAACAGTCACATGTTCTCACCTACACACACAAGCCCTGTGGATCTGCAGCCCACTGAATTGCACTTTACAAGTCTGTATGATGGAAGGACAGTGCCCAACTGGTGCTAGGCTGAGCATCTCTGGCCTGAAAACCCAAGAAGATGTGCGTTTAAAAACACATGGCTTTCTACCAAATCTCAGCTCCCATCAGTCCTACAGTGGAACTGAGTACATGGCTCCTAAAGACTTTCAGCAAGACACCCGGAAACACCAATTTAAAGGTATGGATATATATAAGGAGAATAAAACTAGATTTAAATTCAAGCCCATTACCTAGCAATGGTACAACTCTCTACAGATACCTTATCTCCTCTACGCTTCATCACAGCAGTAGAGATAGTTATAGTGTTTTATTCATATTTAAGTTATGAGGGTTAAATGATGGAATGTCCATAAAGGTCAACTGCCCAAACGAGAACAGACACGTTTTTTATTTAGAGTTCACTCTAACAGGCAGTCTACCATAGTGGATTGGGCAGAAATGCCAAGCAAGGGAAAGGGTGAAAACCCTTTACAGTGAAAAAGGGAAGGGTTCAGATGTGCTTTGATTGGAGGTTACTGGCATGGGGAGCGTGGAGATAGGCTAAGCTGAAGCATAGCATCTTAAAGAGAGTGGTTTAAGAAATACTTTGGGCTTTTGCTGCTTGATCTTAAGTTGTAAGTAGGGGCAAAAACTTAAAGGAGAGGGCAGTCACGGACCAAGGGCTCACCTAGGGGCTGACAGCACAGAGGCTGCTGTGTAGCTTCCTAAGCTGGTGGCCATGGAGGCTGCGAATGAGAACTCTATTGTCATAGATGGCCTCTGTCCTTCGTAAGTTCAGACTCTCAGAAATTCTATTTTAAATTAGATGGACTTGCTTTTCTTTCTTTCACATGATATGCCCAGATCTATGCTCCCCTAGAAATATTTAATCAGATTTTTTATAGATTTAAAACCTGAGCATTAAAGGATAAGGGGGCAGATAAAATATAACATAAGCTTCAAATTCTGCAGCATCTGGCCAAGCCAGGTCTACTACTACATTATGCTGCATATAGCAAACCTCTCCACAGCCAGGGGAGCCACTGTTAGAGAGCAGTAACACGCTCTGTAGTGCTGTGGATGAATGTGTTTTCTGGGATGCTGCAGAGCTGAGGGAAGACAGCTAAGAAACGCCTGCACATTGACTGCCTTTTTCCCCAGGTGAGGATGGAATGATCCAAGTGAATTAGGTTCAACAACCAGCAGGGCCTACGGTGGCAAATATCCTTTAAAGGGAAGAGTCAAGCAGAGAAGTTTTATCTAGTATGTAAATTCAGGAAAGCAACAAAAGATTCAACGCTGGTCCAGCAAAAATCTATGCTTCTTGGCTCCTGTAAGACCTTACCTTAAGTAGATGTTACTGTTAGTTCTGTGTCCCCTCCTCACCCATCAGACTCTGGGTGCTCAAGGGAGCTGCAGGACGATTTTCTGCACCTGATTTTGCTCTGGGTAGCCATATTGATTCTGTTATATTTCTGTTTTCACCTGAAACTTGCAACAAGGGTGTGTGTGTTGTGTGCATGTGTGTGTACATGTTTGTGTGTACATGTATGTATGCACACTTACACTCTAAGATGTGGGTAGTTTTTCTTTATCACTAAAACACAGACCAATTGAAATATGCATGTGCTGTAGGTCAGACCACAGGTGGCCAGTCTTGGCAACACACCTCAAAAAAGCACATTTAAATATAGAGCCAAGACAGCCTTAAATGGAGGATGTATGAGAATGAATAGAAGAATAATAGAGAATAAACCAGAGATTTTTAACTTGCAAAAACTGAGTTTACGGTAACAGCACTGCCCAAAAACTGAAGAGGTCTTCTCCGGGTTAGGAAAAGGGAAAAGAGCTATTCTCTATCCCTGGAAACTGTCAAGCAAATGTAATGATACTATTTTTGAAAAGTTAAATTAACTGCCTCTGCCCACCTCCAAGATTTTCCCTTTAGCCCTTTTCTCTTCAGCAGCAGCTAAGATTCCTGTGTTCATTGCCTCAGGAACAAGTAGAAAGCCGAGAATGGAAAAGCAGAGAAAAACATTCTGCATTTGGATGCCAAAGCCTATACCATACAGGTGATGAGAAGGGACAAGGAAAAATTAGCAACCATACTAAGAAGCACAATCCTGCTTTGTGGCAGACTCGCCATACAGATGTAGGGATTTATGAGGCCCTGAGTAAAAGCCCTGTTCAGAGAACCCCTTCCAGCAGGAATGAAGCCCACATCTGGAGATGGTCCATGTACCTCTGAACAAGGGCCATCCATGGCCTGTATCTCAGAGTGATGCCTGCTGCCTACCTCTGTGAACCCAGGAGGAGAGATGCCTAGGTAGATCCAGCAACACTGCTCAGCCTCAAGTACACTCACCCTTTGAGGAAAACTCACTCATGGCCCAGATGCCTTAATCTTCAGACATTAAAGGACAAGGAAATAGAATCTTAGCAGTAAGATACTGGTGGTCAAGGAGAGGCTGAAGTGTTCTACCCGGTAAATCAGCACCAGCGTCATGTTCCTCTGTGCAAGCAAAGTGGGAAGCACATTTTGATTACAACACAGACTAAATGATCACTTGACATGGAGTAACACAGGGCCGAGGATATAGCTCAGTAGCACAGCTCCTGCCTGGCAAGTGCAAGGTTCTGAGTTCAATTCCCAGTATAAAAAAAAAAAAAAAGCATAGGTGGAGTAACATAGAGGGAATCAAAGTTGAGGTTTATGTTTCTCAGGGTTCCCCAGGGAAAAACACATAGTACATGTGCATGTATGCATGTGTGTGACTAGGTTATCATAAGGCATTGTCTCACGTGATGTGAGTACAGTGAATACAGAGCTTCACGATCTGCAGGCTGAGCTTGCAAGCCACACACCAGGGGTAAGTTGGGGAAGGTGGTGGAACTGAGGACAGTTCCAGTCTGAATCCAAAGGCCTTAAGATGAGCCGCAGGCTGAAAGCCAGCAGCCTCGAGACCCAGGAAGAGCTGATGTTTCTGGTTTGATCCTCAAGGCAGGACAAAAAGCAAAGTCCTGGTTCTAAGGCAGTCAGACAGGAGGAATATTCTGCGGTGTGAGGGAGGGTCTGGGTTCTTGTTATATTTAGGCTGCTCACAGAGGGGTGCAGGCTGCTTTGTTTAATCAATGTTCCATTCAAACATTACTCTTACCCAGAAACACCTTCACCCAGGGCTCTGGTTTAGATCTGGAACACCCCCAGAGACTCAGGTAAGAAGGCTTGGTGCCACTGGACAGTGGTGGAAGTCTTGGAAAGGTGGGAAGCTTTGGGTATGGGGTGCACCCTGAAAGGGCACTGTGGGCTTCTGGTCTCTTCCTGTGTCTTGGTTACTTTTCTCTCGTTGCTGAGACAAAATACCCAATTCCCAAAATGAAGGAAAGAAAGGTTTATTTAGCTTACAGTTTGTGGAGGTTTCAGTCCATACTTGGCTGGATCTGACACAGAGTGGCACATGGCAGAGGGCAAACGTTCATGGCAGCAGCACACAGTGAAAACAACCAGCAAAAGGGAGGAATGGCAGCAAGCAGACTCTTTCCTTCCCTTACACTGTAAACAGCCTACCCCCACCCAGGGGGTGTGCAGCTCTCACACAATCTCCAGGCCCTCCTCTTCCACAGGCTCAGGATGGATACAGAGTAAGCACCCTGGCTTCCTGCTGAATCACTCAGGCAAACCTCTAGACTCCCCAAGTTGACACAATGTATTAACCATAATATGCTGTTTTTTTGTTTTCTTTTCTACTTCTCAGCCACTTTGAGATGAGCTGCTTTGCCCTACCAACACTTCCAGCCAAGCCAGGCCCAAAAGCAGTATAAACCTGTAAAGCAGGATAAAAAACACAGAATAAAACCTCTAAAACCAGGAGCCAAATCACAGCTTTCCTCATGATATATGAAACCTTAGGTATTTTGTTGTAGTAATGGAAAAGTGACTGATACACCTAGCATAATGTTTTACCAACTATCTGGGCACCCTGTGGCCTAATCAACATAAAAGATTAACCACCAATGAGTCTTGATAGGAGGACATTTAAGGTCCTTTCCAAAACTTAGATCTACTGATTTCATCAGGAGGGAAGATACCACTTGAAAAAGAAGAAAAAGTACTAGAAAATTTGTTAAGGTTTATGCTTGCCTAATCCTGCTATCAGAGGATGTTTCTTTCTAGGAATGTTTCAGGGCAGCCAGTCTGTTTTTAATCTTCAGTTGAACATCCCAGGTATCACATAAGTACTTCACACATTTTTGTAGTTAAATCCTTCTCATTTATCTAGCATAAAACAAGTTTTTAATTTGTAAATTTTTTTCCTATGCTTCTTTTTATTTTAAAGAGAATAGTAAAAGAAAAGAAGGAGCAATAGCAAAACACAAACAACACAAAGCAAGGACATTAAAAATGATACAGGGTTTCAAACCAAATGAGAGGGATTAACAGTGGTTGTTATATTACATATTGTTATCTTCACTGAAGTTGCTCAGATTACCAGATAAAAGAATAAAAGATTGATCAAAACATTAAAGAGAATAAGAAAATAATAATTTTAAAAACATAAAAGACAATGCAGAGTTTCAATAGACAAGGTGGTAGGAATTTACCAATGGTTGTTATATTGCATATTGTTATCTTCACATCAGTTGCTCAGATTACAGATATAAGCATGCAAAACTGGTCAAAATATAAAAAAAATTTAAGCATCACCTGCTCCCTTCAAATAAACCACCAGACATCGGCAGCACAGTTATCCCAGCTATCCTTCTATCTATCATCTATTATCTATTGCCTTAGTTCATTCTTCCCTTTTCTTTCCCTCATCCCAGTTGTTCCTTCCTTTCAGCAATTTCTTTCCCTTCCATATTATCTATCGTACTTCTGGGGTTTTATTTACTCTTTCACGTTCTTACACTAGGGAGACAATATGACAAGTTTTTTAGACGTGTGAATGGCAAAAAATTTCCAAGGCTCTAAAAACTGTTCTTCTTCTATCTTTTTTTGATAAGTTAATAAACTTTTTGTCCCAGTCAAGTCAGTACAGTGTCCGATTACATCAGTGTTCTAGAACACACAGGCACACTTTTAAGTCCAGCCTCTGCCAACACATACACAATGAACTTCAGCAAATTATTTAAATTCACCAAACCTCATTTTCCGTATCCTCAAATGTAGGGATACTAACAATTCTTACCCTCGTTAAGTCACAGGATGGCAGTAAATAACTTAGCACTGTATTTGCCACATATCAAACACTTAATATGTGTTAGAAATGATCATTATAACTTGGATACAGTTTTTCAAAATGTGCCACCAGTATTGCTCTTACATCCTTTTTGAAAACTTTCCTCTACTTACCCTTTCTCTGCCTCTTCCACTGTACAATTTATACAGTTACCACAGAACTAGAATGATTTTCAAGGTTAGCAGATAAATTTCAGGGTAAAATATTGTGTGATAATTTCTTACACATGTGGGAACCCTATTTTAAAAGGGCAGGTCTTTGACATGCATGCCAGAAAGATGAGAGCCAGAAATACAGGATAAATAATCTCCTTCCTCCTTTAAGTTAAAGCTTTGTATGCATGCATGTACACCAGAGAACAAGGACTTCAACAGAAATATTCAGTTTAGCTTAGAAAAAGTGAAACGTACCATCAGAGCTGAAGCAAGCACAGTAAACAAGTGGTTATTTCTAAAAAACAATCTGACAATATGTATATATTATAGACTCATGGGTATGAGTCATTCTAGAAGGAAGAACTACACAAGTCGACAGTAATGTATATGTTCTTTCCCTTATTACTTTATTTCTGGCTATGAGTCCAGAATTTTACAGAAAGAAGGCACTCAATAAAAGATATTTGTCTTAACTACTTTTAAAGATGCCCTGATTGATTTTATGTGTGAAGTTTTAGTCACATTAAGAAAAATACTGGGCAGTTAAGTCTAAATTATATTATTTTAAACTACACTGGTTTCAAACAATGTGGTTTCACAAAGTAAATAATTTTGAGAGGTAAAACAGTCTTTAGAGAAAGTTTCATGGATATAATCAGTCAAGGGAAATGCCACATGAATGTGTTGTCATTATCCCAGAGCACTTTCTGGGCAGAAATTAAAGGAAGTTTAATCTATAGTTATATACAGATATATTTTATCTAAAAGAAAAATGCCACCATCTCCAGGTGAGAAATAATGTCACAATGAAAATGTGTCATTACCCATCATGGAGGCCAAGTTAAACCTCACTAAGTTACTACAATAACATATTAAGATGATTGAAAAAAAACGAATCCTATCAAGGTCAAGATGTGATGAAATTAGAACTCTCAAGTACTCCTGATAGGAATTTAAAATGGTACATCCACTTTGGCAAACAACCTGGCAGTCTGTGACAAAGTGAAACATACATTTGCCATATGACTTGGGTTCTATCCTTCAGTATTAAGAGAAAAGCAACAAATATATTTGTTTACACAAGAACACCTACACCATATTTGCACAGAGAATTCTACAGGGATGCTAAAAGCAAAAATATTTTGAATAGTCAAACTAGAAACAACCCTAATCAATGTAAAATGAAGGAAAAATAAATTGTAACATATGCATTCAGTGGAATACCTCACAGCCACAAAAGTATCTGGCATATTGTTATCTTCAACCACTGCTTATTTCTTGTGATCTTATTTTAAATTCTATATTGCTTTTTATGTTTTAAATTGTTTTTATTCTCTTAAAATAAAAAAAGTATCTGGCAAACAACATAAATGAATGTCAAAATCACTACAACATATGATACTCTGGTTTTTCTTCAGATCGTATAAATCTTTCGCCTTTTACTACAACATATGAAAGAAGTTACACCAAGAAGAGTACATACAGTAACCTTCTACTTATATAAAATTCTAGAAAATGCAAACTGCTTACTGATATGGCCTGAAAGCAGACCAGAGAGGTGGCCTGGGAGAAGTGAAAGAGTAAGTCATAAACAGGCACCACAGACCTTCTGCAGAGTGATGGAGATGGTTCTTCTAGTCATAGTGGGTTTACAGATACATACCTATATTAAACCTGAATTACACACTGTAAATACATGCTTTATTATAATTGAGTTATGTACTGAATGCAAAGACAAAAAATGAGAATGTGGACATGAACTGTCACAGTGCCTAGCAGAGTAGGTGTGAAATGGTTGAATAAATGAATTGACACAGAAACGGTCTGCCTACCAATATCGTAGGTATATTGTGTGTTAGAATGGATTGAGATAAAATTTTCTCTTTTATGTTCTATATCAGTCTTTATGATAGATTCTCTCTCTCTCTCATTTCTGTGTCCACTTTGCCATCTTTTCCTTTGTGAATGGCCCTTCCTCTGTCCTTTATTTCACTTCCTGCATACATGGTATACCCGCATCCCGATGCTTCTCACTCCACCAGCTCCTGCGCTGGGTGGGAGGATGAAGTGGCAGGAAGCTCATGTGACTCAGCCTTGACTAGAAAAGGGATCTTCCTAGTTAGAATAAGGTTAAGGGCTAAAGTCTAGCTCAAGGTGGGCCAACAGATTTAAAGTAGGAGTCTTGAGCTAGAACTTTTTCCTGGGCTGTTAAAAAAAGTGCCTGATCCCAAAAGTGGTGAGAATGTAAGAAGGAATGCTTGGCAGGCAACTGGATTTGACCATGTGAAGGCCTGTCTCAAATGGGCCCAGTGCAGAAGAGATATGGCCTTTCTCCATTCCCAAAAGAACTCGTAACATCCACGGGAAAGCATGATTTGGTGGCCTGTCCAGTAGTGTAATACAGATGGGAATGTTTAAATGCTAAAAGTGTTAGAAACTCATTACTTCACTTTTATAATTATGAATGTTGCTGTGTTAATACACAATTTGATGCTTTACTAAATTTATTTAAGGATAATCTTTAAAAAACAAGGATTAAAAAACCTCATGAAATACATGTTAGTTGCTTGACTTTGGACAAGTTGCTTAACCACAGTCTTGGATTTCTCAGTTTTAAGGGGACGCTAATAATATTATCTACTTGTTGGGTTTCTAGGACATTTAATTAAACCATAAAATCCTTAGTACAATTCCTACAATAGAGTAAGCACTCAAGAAATAGTATTATTTCTACTAACATGTTGTTCTTACTTTTCATCTCTACTATGGAGCCAGAAGAGTTCTTTCTCTTCCTGAATATAAATCTTACCACCTTATCCAAGAAAACCTTCTTTGATTACCTCAATGCATAATGCAATGATCTTTCTCTTCTCTAGATTTTGAAACAATACAATATGAACATCTATCCAATATCGCCATTATGTTTTGTCATGATTGTGTCTCCACTGTTAAGCTAGAGCAAGTCCTTATCAGCTCCACAGATTTAATTATTATATTTTCAGGAATTCTGAGAAGTGGAATCATTAAAAATTGCATAAATATATTTATAAATAATTAAATAAAATTACTTAAGTATTTTGAAAACAATGGTAATACTCAGAAACATAATACTTCTAGTTATTTGTGTGATATTTTAACTATTGTCTATGTTCCTGAGGTTATTTACATGTGTTATGTATATGGAACAAATACTATAAAACATAGCAATACTGAGCATTTCTTTTAACCTGGTGTCCAGTACCATCATGTTAGCGCTTGCAATCAATTATGATAAAGATTTTATACCACAAAAATCAGCAAATGCTGCAAATCAAGATTTACCCTCATTCCAGAGAGACAGTTGCTGACATTTTTACTGCTACACAACTGATTCTAACTTTTTTCACTAGATTTATTAGTTCTTTGACCATAACAATGTTTCATATTTCTCTTTACCTACTGTATTGTTCAATAAGGCACTAGATACATGAGTATTAAAGATTTTGCCACTTGATGGAGGCTACTTGATAGAACCAAAGAGGTAATCATTTCATAAAGATAATTTCATTACAGCTACACATCTATGTGAACTTATAAATTTAAAAATATATCCCCTACATATATACTGTTGCAGCTTTATTGCTGTTTAAGTTGTAAACAATGGGGAAATGCAAACAAAGAGTAAAAATATTGTAATGTGGCAGCCAAGTGAACGCATACTGACATATCCTTCCCACAATAAAGAGCTGAGATCAGTCAAATTCATCTGACAAGAAACACTCAAAAACTCAGCAATGTTTTACATAGAGAAAGGAAAAAATACAGATGCAGAGAGGGCAATAAAACTGTCTTCAAGTAGTTGGAAAGTTATCAAAAAAGATGACTGGGTATCTTCTATCTTGCGCTAAACAATACCAGCAGAATCAATGTTTTGATATAAAGAGGAAGAACTTTCCTACAAAGATGACCCAGGACACTTTGGCCAATACTCAGAAGTAGTAAATCCCTGCTCCAGTGTTACACACTATGTGGATCAGTCCCAGGGCTTCCCACATCATAACAACCAAACATTCTCATATCAACAGATGAGTGAATGGCCCCACAATTGCTCTTGACTGGGATCACTATTGCTTCTAGGTGACATTTGGAAATAAACCCAAGCATTTAGTGGGGACATGAGGATGCTAAGTAATGTAAGGCAACAGATATCTTAGCATGATAAATTACTCACTAAGCAATAAAAAGCCCCTTGAGATACAGTAAATCAGATAAATCCAGGATGGAATCTTTCAGTCAAATTTCAATATTGAATCATGCAGCAAAAGTTTGCAGCTTGGTAAATTTCAAGCACATTGTGAAACTTCAGTGTTAGAAAGTTGCACAAGATGATGTTGCCTTTCACAAGTAGCTCAAGCATAAGTGAGGGGAAAGGGAAGCTAAGTAATCAGTTAGAAGACAGTTATAAATGATTAATCTAGAAATGTAAACATGTGCTTGGAGAGCAGAGAGCTCCTCTACCTATTGAAATATGGGACCATCTAAAGGGCAGGGAGACTGCTCAGAGGCAATAGTGCCTTGAAGTTGAGTTTTGTAAATACACAAGATGGAACAAGGAACTCCAGATGGAGAAAATACTATATACTTGGGAAAGAGGTGTAAGAAAATGAAGTCTGGGAAAACAATCCAGGTAAAACACTTTTTGTGATAGGTACATGTGGAATCGTTTTTAAACACTCCTACACAGAATGTATAACTTAGCGCAGTGGAAGCATGGGTTGAGTACAGGTAGTTTCAAGAAAGAAGACTGGAATGTCTGTCACTTTCATCCTCGCAAATCTCTGACATTTCCAAACACAGGAGATGAGTGCTATTCCCAGGGTACTCTATGATGATCAGACATGCACACCCTCACCTTAGACCACTCTCCTTGCTCCCTCTGCTCAGGCAGCATGGGCTTCCTTTCTGCTGTTTGATCTCACAGCTAAACTCACTCCAACTTTAAGCTACTTGTACATGCTCTTAACCCAGGTTGGAACACTCCTTCCAAATATGCGCAGTTGGTTCCTTTTCAAACTTGAAGTCTCATCTCAGTTATTATCTCCAAGAGACCTCCACCCATACAAGTTGAGAGTATGATATGAAATCTTTATATTCCTTTACTTGAGGACTGTTTATCTTCATCACTAGAATGTAAGTTCCATGACAGCAGGACCTCTGTCTTACTAGTTGCATATTCCAGTGCTAGTATCCAGTAGGCTACTTATTCACACTTCAGTATTTCATCCTGTAGTACACACAGAAAAAATGAATCAGAAGGGGAGACCGGGATGGTTGGAAGGCTCTGTAACACATTACATGAAGGTGCTGGTACAGGATCTTTCTAATAACCTGGAATGAGACTAGAGGTAATTTGGAAATCATGTGTCTTAAGAGAAAGCAGTAGGGCTGGGATATTTAGGCTAGGATATTTAGTCTAGTGAAAGGTACTCTTAAGTGGTACATACTCTTTTCAAATATCTGGAGGTTCCATGTAGAGGAAGGACCACCATTACTCTGAAATGGCCCGAAATGAAAAGATCCCACACAGGGTAGAAGGCACATGAAATAGATTTCAGGTCCATATGACAAAGGCCAGTGCAGGGAAAGCAAGAGTCAAAGTTCAAAAGAGCCCTTCAAAAGGTAGAGGGTTCCCATCACATACAGTTGATTAAGCAGAAGGTGGCCAACCAATCCAACAAAAAGGTCAAGCCTATGCAGGACAGCTGACCAAATTACTAACATCTCCATGGCACCACTTCATTCCAGGAGCAGTCTTTGTGTTTGTAGAATATTAACTCATTTAATTCTTACAGCCACCTGATAGCACAGGTGCTATTGGCATTTTACAGTAGAACACATGAGACACAGACAACAAAAACTTGACCAAACTCACCTTGCCAATAAGCGGCAGACTCAGCTTTTGAAATAACTTTTAATGTCTCCTCTAAATTTCACAGCAATTGTTTTTATGCCTCAACTAGAAATAAATTACTATTATATTTCTATCACTTCTGGGGAAAAAATCTGAAAATGTCCAAGTGTGACTGTCTGGCTCGTGAGGGCTTGGGGTGTGGGTGGGACATAGTGCAGCACTTGCCCAGCACAGCCATCTGAAATCTTGTGCTGAGTGAGGGACCCAGTTCCAAACAGAGAACCTGTGGTCTTATTTTCTTGCTCTTTGTAGCCTCCAGATCCACAAAGGAGAGCATTTTGTTTCACTGACTGCTACATTCCCAAGTATTAAATATGTATTTATTAAAAATAGAAAGAGGAAAAAGAAAAAGAGGAAGCAAGTCTGTGTCTCGTGTATCCCTGTCCCAGACTCCCTACAGTGGGATCCGCATGGATGTCTTCATTTAAACCTTTCTAGAGAAAGAAACCACAAGGATCCCAGACCCCACACAAACTAAACATGCAGTGCACAGCTCTGATAAGAATGTGTTGCAAACACTACAGTTTCTAGGTTAAGAGAAAAGCAAAAACAAGCATTTTTCAAGCAATGTACCTGAAGCACGTAGAAAAGTTTAGAGTACATCTCTGGGTTGCTGTCAAAATCCCATTCTGATTAAATGCAATAAAATAGAGTCAATACTAAAATATTAATAAAATGCTGGTTCACCCTAGTCAGTAACATCTAATAAAGGTGTTTTGATCCTATTTATGAAATAAATTATGTTATTTAGTACTCAAAGGTGCTATTTTGTCTGTAGGAGGTAATCATATTCTAATTTAATGATGGTGGAAAAATCATGCATGACTAAAATAAGTATAACACAGGCTATCCAGCTTTAAGAAGACTACATCTTGCGAGAGACTACAGACATGCCAGTGCTTGTTAAAGTATTAAAATTAACATGTTTAATTTTTTTTCATTTACTATGTATTCAGTTTGCCTTCTTCCAGATCCTGCAAGCCCACACTATCTTTCTCATGAATATTTAATTCTATTCCCTGGGAAGTCAATGCCACAACCACCCCTCCAAAAAAAGAACTGTAAACAAGGCTGAAGGGAAAGTGAGATGAAGCAAGAGCAAATGCAAAAGGACAGATGGCTAAGAAAAGCAGAGTGTCTCAGCATCACCCTCCGAGGAAGAGCAGAACAATTAGAACCTATAAGTGAGTAGATTCATTATGGAGGCACTGAAAGCTCTAATATCTTCCCCAAGTGGAGAGATGGGTTCTATTTTAAGGCCACGAGGAGGCTCATGAATACTTTAAAACATTTGGATTAGACAGCCTATGTCAGCATGAATAGATGGCATCCTTTGGGTGAGTAAGCCACTCTCTGGTCAGTGGTTAGAAATTCTGAACGTCTTCCCAAGAGCAAACTTGTTGGGGACATTGAGTCACCAAGTAAGGTGATGTAAAGGCAGACTGAAACCCTTAGTGGGGAATAATGAACTACTCTGTAAGCATCCATTAGGCCCAAGAGTGTATGAGGCTTCCCAACAGAGTTGAGCAGAAACCATTACTGTGGCCACAGTTTGGGCTCTAGAAAGCCAAATGGGAAATGTCCGAAGGGAAAACGTCCCTGAACCACTGCATCAATATTTTCTACCTTGAACTGGGATGGGATTTTGTCAGAAAACAGTTAGGGGTTAGTAAGAGTTCTTAAAATTCTAATGGTTGAATCAAAATTGGTACAAAGAATGTGTTGGTCTAAAATTTAGGCAACTATTACAAAGGCCAGCATCTTCCATGGAAGCACATTTTTCTTCAAGTGAATAAGGGAAGTGCTGTGCCCGAGTCCCAGATTTAATAGTTATGTGGAAATGCTTGCTTTCCCTTAAGATTGCTGAGGGCTAACTAAATTCTATGCCTAATTAATTCCATTAAAATGGCATTTGGTTTGAAAAATGTTTTATATTTTAGGTTCCCCAGAAATAGATCCAGAGGTGGATATTAGAATGCAAGTGGGAGGTGTTTGGGGACAATTCCAGTAAAAACATGAGATAGGGAAAGGGAAGAAATGTTCATTATCAATAAATTACCATCATGGGCAACTGAAGCTCAAATTCACTGAGGAATTATTGGAAGCAGGATAGAAACACACTCAAACTTACCCCGGTTAAGAGAGAAGAGGCTGGAATGGGCAAACACTGGCTCCCTCTATGAGTTACTGGGATGGAAGAAGGGCCTTAATTGTCCGGCACTGCCAATCTGGTGGTGCTGTGGGTGGCCTATAGCAGACAGAGAAAGCACTTGGGAAAAAAGAAGCCAGGCCTCTGGAAGTCAGGCCTAATGGGCACTGAAAAGACAAAGATCTAGGTTAGGGCTTACAGGCAGGGCAGAGATGGCAGTTGTAGCTACAAAGGTAAAAAAGAACTTAGGTACCAGCAATTCCAGGTGGATTTAATAGTAAACTAAAACACACAGGCTTTAAAAGTGTAACATTTAGATAGTGGCATTTATCACCAGTTGTAAACGTAACCGAAAAGAGTTACTTATATGCTGTCAGCAGCAGCAGCAGCAGCAGCACACAGCTCTCAGAATATTCAGCTGTGAAATGAAGCTGGTTTGCTCAGCATAATAAAGGGAAGTGTGGAACCTGAAGTGTATAAGAGAACCAGGGAGGGAAGCATAGGAGTTCTGGCACAGTGTGAAGCATCCTCCATCCCCAGAACAGCCATGCAGAGAAGACCAGAGAAAAGAAATGTGTGATAGAGAGTTTTAAACACAGCTTCTTTTTTTAATGAGGGATGAACTTACTTATAATAAGATTCTTCTCCCTCTAGTCTTCAAAATCTTTAGAGAAAAGTACATTGCCCACTAACGATCTGGTATAAAGACATTTTAGGGGAGCCTGGAAAGTTGAGAAGTTCTACATCTCTCTTTGGGACAGAGTCGCCTGAAAAGGCAACTGCTGACATGCAGGCGATACCAGTTCTGCGAGCACTTTCTTACTTACTAGAGTTCTACAAGTGCCCTGCAGTCCAGTTCAGTCTTGGACATGGATTCCACACACCTCCTGGGCCCTATTTTGCCTGTAAGAGAATTACAACTCTGACTTCTGTGGATGAAAAAACCACCAATTTTTATATACTACAATAACCACCCAGTAACAGTGTGCATTATTTAGATTGCCAAAATCCTGACCACTGCTATTGTTCCCCGAACAGCACACCTGCACTGATTTTTCCTTTTGTAGAAAAAATGTGTGCATGAAAAAATGGACAAAGGGAAAGTTAGTTGCAGCTGGAGTACTGCCATGGGATTCTCAGGGATTAAAGAAAAGGAACATGCTCTGTGGAATCGAAGAACATTCACGCTTAAAACAAAAACTGTGTTACATATGCAGCTTCCAGAGTCCGTGAGCATGACCTTTGCGCTCAGAAAAGATCAGTCTGATAGTATTTTGGTTTTAAATATTAATATTTGATTTCTTCAAGTTAAAAATTTTACACTGGTTTTTTGTTAGCTTCTGATTTAATCTTATGAATTTCAATTCTGTTTGTAATCTAGTAAATTTTAGCAACTGCTTTTAAGGGCACTTAGAGAACTCCATCTATAAACAGTTAATTAAACCTCTTCAAACATTTTAAAATTCATTTATAAATTTAATATGTTTGATTTCCTTTAAGTACTTCAATTGTCTGCCATAAAGCTTTCCTAATTAAATAATTCTCAAATAAAATGAATTAAATTTATAAATATGGTGAATCTAATTATTTTACATATTCTAACATTATAAATCAATTTAGTAATATTTCAATCTAAAATCACAAGTTTAAATCAGTTAGTTATGCATTTTATATTGGAATCATGAGACTGATCAGTTTAACAGATCAAATTCTCTTAAGCATTAAAAAAACTTTACCAAATAAACAGATGTCTTTTAGCACAAAGCATTGTGTATATTAGTTTTGATTCTCTTCAATAATTCTATATTTAAAATCTTTTCTGTTAAAAGAGACAATTAGTTCTTTTTCAGATAACCAATACCACTGTTGATTCTGACTAGGATATTTATTAGATTTTTTGGTAGCAAAACTAGTAGAAGATCCTAAACCCAATATATAGTTTATAAAAACTTTATACTAACATAGTGGTCACATAAATAAGTTCTTGAGACTTGATTCATATCATTACCAAACTTATAAGGTATTTTAAGAGTTACAATTATGTCTATCATTGCCACTCAAGAGGTTATACCACTTGATATAAGTATTTCCTTTTAAATAGAGACCAGTGGGATAATAGCAGAATACTTGATTTTTCCGTTTCCTATTTCTGTCCCACCACTCTTATAGACATGAAAACAATATTACCCAAGTGGCCTCTTGATATTTCAGATCTCTTGATATTTGCTCATGATGTCCAAGACAGTCCTCCTGACTGCCTTTGCACAGTGCCAGAATTTTGGGGATTCTTCAGGTTCTCTCTGCTAATCTTCTCTTGGTAGGACTCTGCCTTGGCTATCTGTGAGATACACATACTGTGAGACTGGAAATCCAAAGGCTGTTAATGTACAGATTTCAGAAACTCTGTATAAGCACTGAAAACCACAGGAGGGATTTACTGTTTAATGATTTCTAAATTTTTAGAGATCATCAATACTTCACAGAATCTGATAAAAGTTGCACAGCTTCTACATAAAAATATAAACCCTGTAGTCTTTGATGTCCAAGATTTTGTATTTCTCTGATATTCACCATACCTATATCAAATTTTTAAGAAGGGACAAGATGAATACTTTGTCAATATGATCCTGAAAGTAGAGCTTACCAAGATGACACACTGCAGAGTAAATTTCACAAATTTGGTTCTGAAGTCTGGGCTTCAAAATAAGTAACATAGAGAACTCAGCAGAATAAAACCAGTTGAATGCAAGTTAATGTTCTTTCTTTAAAAACACTTTTGCAGCCTGTCGTAATTTTCACTGAATTGTATGTAAGAGACATGGTAGAGTGAAAAACTGACCTACAAGGTTAAAATAATAGTTTTGTTCAGCTTTGAGAAGCAATGGTGAAGAAAAACTTTATGATGGGTGTTTGAAGTAGTGAAGGGGGTTTTATGCAATGAAACAGTGACTTCAGCTTCCATCTTTATGAAAGATTAAAATAGACTTCCAAGACATAAGAAGTTTGGGGATTTTTGTTACTTGGATTGGCTGTGTTTTTGTATGAGCTCCGGAAGACAGTCATGTTTGAAGACCTTGACTTGCAGTGGTCCTCCTTGCTCGGGAGTTAAAGACTACTAAACAGCAAGAGGAAGAACCATATTTTGCGAAGAATTAATGACCATATTTCACAGTGCTATTCCATTAGCTTTAATAGCTCTCCCACCCATATACTCTGTACTACAAATACTTACTAAGTAGAAATAATTATATGCCATGATATTTTATTCTTAGAGCTACATTTTATCTAGCAATGTTGACTGTGTTGAGTTTAGATTCCTTGCTGATAGTACAAGTTTAAAAGGAAGAGTTGTCGCTACTTTACTCTCTTTGTGTGCTCTCTGGGCTAAAATCTAAAGGCAAACTTCTAACATGGTTTTACCTTCTGGAGTATTTTTGGAGGTGTGATACAGTTTGAAATTATTTCATCTGTGGAGCCCCCTGCTCCAGGGCTCCTACCCTGAACACATTTAAGGCTTGGCTCGCATTGCCTGGCTCTTAGAGAAACACAGAAAACAACGCTATGCTGTGTGAGGCCATCAACAAAAGCAACACGCTTTCTTTAAAGTTTCAGTTCAATAAATGTTTGCCTTACAAAAAGGTCTTTTTGCTTTTGAGGCTTTTTCACTCCAAAGCTCTTGTTTTATATCATTTTTTAATGTCTTTATTTGTAGAGAGGAATCACCATGGTGCCTACAAAAGTGATGAAGTTGTAATGAACTGAAAAGTCAGAGGCTTGAATTTCAGTAACCTTGGAGACATCCTTGAACTGTGCTGGCAAAGATAGGGTAAAATGCAAAGGAGAGATAGTGGGTATGGAGGGCACAATGGTTCTAGGAACTGGGCAGCTGTAGAAAGTGGATGCCTCCCTAAAGTCATTCAAATTGGAATTTAAGTGATGCGGGGAAAAAAAAGACACCCAGGAGGTAGGAGCACACTCACGGAGTCTGAGTTGGAGGGGTTCTGTGCCCTCCTGGTTAATGTTCCAGATATACACAGAAGTGGGTAAATGACCATGCATCTGCTTACAAAACTGGCCAGCAGGTAAAATGTACCAGGTTCTTCAGTGTTGTGACAGCCAAACTCATCAGTATTTTAGTAAATACCCACACTCTTTAGGGTCAAGTCCCTTCTTTCAACACTAATTTTTTTATAGAACGTTCTAATTAGCAATTGGAAACAAATGCTTCATATTTGTGTTAAATGAAAATATACCATATACTAGAGCCTGAAGTCAAGATAAGCAAATCCTCAAAATGAAAAGAAAGTAAAAAGCAACCACAGGAGATACATTTTAGTCTGAACATATATAAAATCCAGAAGAGATGCTAAGTCAGCAATCACTAAAAAGTATTTTATTTATCTCTTCAATCATCATTTATTCATTTATTCAATCAGCATATACTGAGCTCCAATTACATGCTGACATTAAAGACGAAGATGAAAAGATGAAACAGACATTTTTCAAGGAGACACTGCCTGGAATCTGAGAGACAAGACACTGACCCTAAGATAGTGCAAGGAAGGTATATCTTGCTCAGATAGGGGAATATATGGGAGCACTAATGATTAAGAAGTTTTAAAGAAGCAGATAATCAGATACAAAGGAGAGTCATATTTTCAAGTTAACAGTTAACAAAACACTTCCAGTAAGATGGCGATTGGGTAAGCAGCAGAGAAAGATCCCCCAGGAGGATCACCAACCAAGTATTGAAATACAGCAACATGAGAAAGACAAGAAGGAGAGAAATGGGCGCCCTGGTACCCTGGACCCAGGAAAGATCTGAAATGGGAATTGAAACTCTCAGAAAGAGCAAACAAGGCCTCCCCTGGAGAAAAAGCTCAGAAGGCCTCCATGGAGCAGTTAGAGTAAGAGGAGGAAGGAGCCACTGCTCCATACACACCCTCAGCCTGTTCCCTCATTCAAGCACTCACAGCTTCAGCCTCAGAGGGCCCTGCTTGCGGAAACATCGCCAATCGGCCAGGGTAGAGCAAAGTCCTGAGAGCTGGTCCAAAATCGGAGAGGAGAAAGTGCAGCCCGAAAAGGAAGCAGTGGCGGTCAGAAGGAGTGGCCGAATCCAGTGTGAGGATGGGAAATTACAAAGGCCATTGAAGCAGAATCCCCACTCTGCAGAAATCTTCCTAATCAGTGTCCCGAGGAGGCAGGCCAGAATCAAGGCAACCAGTGAGCAGCCCACCACACCCAGCTCTATGCCTGCCCTGAAGATATGGCCTCAGACCTCTCCACTATGTGAGCAAATACCAGCAAAGAGTAGCAGAAAGCAGTGGAAGCAACCCCAGGACCACAGTATTTCCCAGGCATCCCACCAAAAAACAAAAGGGAGCTGGAGCACAACAGAAAGAGTGAGCTGTAGATGGAGGTGGGACACATGGCCCAATGCCCTTCTCACTCCAACAACACCAAGCAGGAAGCAGGAGCTGAGTTACCAGGCTTCAGCTCCCACCCTGAACTATGCTTTTCAAGCACCATGAATCCTGGTGGCCCAAGCAGTCACCATGTGATCCAGACAACAACGGGCTGAGTCAATGGGCTTCAGGACTCACCCTAAACTACTAATAGGAGCACCAAGAGGGACTGCATATTGCTTGTATATATGAAAAATGTACAAACCCATAGCGTCAAACTACACAAAGAGCAGCAGTCCTGGAGCCTGAGAGACAACAACATACTCTACACAGCAGACCCGAGAAAATCCTCCAATTCATTCCGAGAATAACTAAACTTACTACACACCATGGACTACCACAGTGAACACAGATGGAGGAGACCTTATGCCACTTGGGCCCAGCATCATAAGAGCACCCAATGCCCAGCGAGATTGAATGGTGGTGGGATGAGGCGAAGACATGGAACTAGCATGTAGACCTGCACTAGGGTATAGACCCGCCTCTCTAGCTGGGAACGGATAGTCTCCAAAGACACTAGTGGCCTATGAGGGGACACCAGGGACTTCACCAGGGAACTTGGAGGCCTGAGGGGGTAGGAGCCTCCCTTCAGGTTGCATGAGAGCCCTGAGTACCTACACTGGGCCTCCTGCAAAGCAACATCAGGACAGAGTCTGGGAGTCCACGGGGGCAGTCCCGTGGACTTGGATCAGCATGGGAGCGCCGCCCGCCCCAGGACATGCCAGGCATTCTGCTGCCAGGGTGTGCCTGGTGTTCCGCCTGGCCTCCAGGGCATGCCCAGTGCTCTGCCCCACCCCCCAATGGCCCTGAAGACTCACCTGAGCCTACAGATACGGATGCACTGACAGGGCCTGGCGGTTCAATGTGTAACCCCGCCTACCCAACCAGATACCCCACAGCTGTGAGGGCTTGCCAAAGGGTGCTTCTCCACCTCCTGCCATAGCAATTTGTGTACACCCACGTATTATACAACATATTTAGAAGCAGCCAAGTCTCTTCCCAAAGTAAGAGCATGAGGAAGTAAATAAACCAAAAGTGCAGTTATTACCGGTGGGAAGACCACGGACAGGGTGGCAGAACAAGGGCGGTGAAGTGGAGAAAACTGAGTAATTGAACGAGCCGTCATCTGTATAACTGAGTAATAAAGACAAAGATAACATTATGTAATACTACAACCTACTATTTTCTCTGTAATCTGGTATTTCCTTTATTGTTTTTGTATTAACAAATGCAAAGGCAACACTATGTAATACAGCATCCAGTGATGGTTCCCTACTCTCTCCTCTATAATTCAGTATTTCCTTTATTGATTTTGTTATAACAAATACGAAGATAACATTATGTTATACAGCATTCAGTGCCAATTCCCTACTATCTTCTGTATAACTTGGTATTTTTCTGTATCGTTTTTGTGTTGTTCTGGTTTCTTTTGTCTTAAAAATAAAATTAAAAAAAAAAACAGTTAACAAAACACATTTCCAATATGTAAAGTTTTCCAAGTCTACTATTTCCTTGGAAGGCTCAGATCTGAGCTGAACATAGCCAACCAAATTATCTTGTCAGAACTTATGAGAAATTAACATAGTTATTTTCTTACACAGGTTCTACAGATTCTCTGGCATGGTGGACATACAGCCTGATCTCTATGGCACCACAAACAAACGTTAGAAGAAAGCAACTCACCCCTACGCCTTTTGTATCTGTATTTTCACGTTTACAATTACCAATAGCCCAGAATCCTAAAGACCTATCCTTGCAAAATCACACTCACGTGTCTTTCAACTAGTGGACTAATGTTTTTGAAGAGAAACTACCTTATGAAAATCGTTACAAACATGCTTAATGCGGGAGATCAATTCTTGGGACTCCTCACGTATTCTAAGCGACCCGGGGGAGCTGGGCTCTCATTTGTCCTCCTTCCTGAAGCAGCTTTTGTTTCTAGCACACTGCACTCTTCATCAGTGTCAGAACATGCTTCCTGCCAGGACTTAGCATTTCCAAGTTTTTTATAGGCACTGATTTTAAGGCACAGACATTAAGGTTTCTGTCCAATGGGTCATATAAAACCCAACTAAAATGGGCTGCAAAAGGCTTCTGCGTGCTGAAAATCAAAAGGAGTGAGAGGGTGGAAAGAGGACTGTCTACGTGCTCACCCCTCTGTAGAGACAGGATCGCTGGCACTGGCTCTAGTTATTAGCACAGCATGCTGAAGGTCCAGTGAGAGCCACCACTGAGACTCATCCTGATGGGGAAAAGCTCAGGAAGGAGGAGAAGGCAACAGTCTATCTTCTTTGATCTCACAGACACTGAATCACATATTCCTATCTTATTGGTTCTTTGAGCCTTTCCTAAGAGCTTCAGATCTTTACTGTTTACTCTGGTGAAATCAGGGTATTTTTATAAAAAAAAAAAATACAGGAGAAGACAGCAAAGGCATGGGATAAAGGCCAAAACTTCATTTTTTCTAAGCATTCTCATTACTGCCTCTGTTCTGTAGTAGCCAGACAGGTATGTAAAGGCAACACTGCCAGCACACAGTGTGGGGACAGACTGGACAGCCCCGTTCCTGCCTCAACTGCAGCCACAGTGTGACTCCTGCCAGCATGCAGTCTGCTGTGGCCAAACATTCTGATATTTTACAAACAGTGGAAGTACACATTTCAACATGAAATGCTCCAATTTTGAGATGTTGGTGATAAATGTAAAACTCATCTAAGTCAAACAAAATATACCTGGAGCCAGGCGCAGCTGAGAGACCATCAGTTTCTATCATCTGATCGAAATTTTTAAGGCAAGAGTTTAAAGATCATCCCTGTAGCAGAAAGTATGATATAGCAGAGACAACACTAAAATTGAAGTTCCTCAATTATGCTATTTCTCAACCCAAAAGGGCCCTGAGACATATAGATTTGCTGGCCTTGGATAGAGATATTTTCTCTGTTTTCTCCTCTTTTCTCAAAGCAAACTTAATTCTAGGTTCAAAATAGCCAATGGAGAGAGCTAACAAAGGACCAGACTTTAATATTTTGGTTTTGTTTGAAAGGATTTTCAGGGTGTGTAGCACTACCAAATAGTGTGCACTGGCTTCTGCAGTCAGTCTTACTTATTAGAATATATTTGATGTTTCTTACTGAGATAAATTTGTTTTGATTCCTAGATCACTTTTTTCAGTTACTAGGACTGAGTTATCTGATGCTCTCAGTAAATTTTCTAGATAAAATGAGATTCTTTCACCTGACTTTCCTCAGCATTTTAGGGGCTATAAGAGCAATTTCATCACACAAGGGCATCCCAGCTGAATGTCAGTGGTCAAAAGGAGTTCGGAGACAGAAATCACGTTAGAAGAATCACAAGGGCTTCGCAGAGCCTTTCACAGAGGCTTCACAAAGCCTCTTTCTTTAAAGTGGGCAATAAATGGGCAAGGGATGGAGAGTGCGCCACGCTGGTCCTGCAGGGAGCTGTCCCCTGCATGCTAAGAAATACCAGCACTGAGGAAAATGCGCTTACCTACGCTGACAGTGGATTAGGGTGAATCATGTGCTCATTCAGCAAATACTTATTTAACGCTCACTGCAGACCAGGTACGGCACTAGCTGCTGGGGATCACAGCAAATTAAAATTTCTGCCACTATTAAAGAAATTCTAAACAAATAGACAAACATAGAATGTCAGACAGTATCAAGTACCATACTGAAGAAGAGTGATAGAAAAGGATGCTTTTAAAAAAAAATTTCCCTAAGGTCTCAGAGAGCATTTCCTGGACAAAGCAAAGAGAAACACACATGATCCATACTCTTGAATTCACATCTCATTCCATCCTGTGAAAAAGAAACATACCACTAGGAAGCCCAGCCAAGTTAGACAAACTAATATTGCCAGGGCAACTCAGGCTTCCCACCTGTCAGTATGCTCATCTGCAAGACGAGGAGAGTGTTAGCTGCCCACCTCAAAGAATTCAAGGTAGATTACACATGGTGGTGCCACAGTGTGGTCTGCACAGAGCTTGGAACAGCCAGCTCCCTTTCACCCATGTCAGTGCCGCCGTCAGCAGCAGCACTGCCGGTTTCCAACCTTACTCAACTCTTTCTTCCCACCCCCTTTCAGTGAGGGCACAGCATGGCCATGAACTGAAACTGTGTTCCTCAGCAGGTATCTTTTTATTTTAAAGAGAATAAAAAATATAACAACAGAGAAGACAAAAACAAAACACAACCAAAACAATAAAAACAGTACAGGATAGGGATTAACAGCGGCTGTTATATTACATACTGTTATCTTCAACAAAGCCGCTCAGTTTACCACATTGTAAGAATGCAAGACTGATAAAACCATTAAAGAGAATAAAAATAAAAAAAAACATTAGAAATGACAGCTTCACTAAATAAGATGGTAGGCATGGAACAGTGTGTCGCCCTGCTGAAAGTGGGGACCAAGGAAGGAGACCCTGGGTCTCACAGTGGAGAATTCTTTATGAGTGGAAGGAGCAGGGGTCAGAGTGAATTCTTGTCTTTCTTTCTACACTGAAAATTTACACACGAAGGAAAAATTAGAAGGCACTTGACTGACTGTATTATTTCCTTAAGAAACTTTTTCCCGGTCAAAACATAAACTTCCTGTATCTATTTTGTAAAATATGAAAACATTCACTGTTGTGTCTCTTCCTCCTTTGAACTGGCCCTGCTGTAATGGGACTTTACTTGATTTATATTGGTTGACGACTGCCAAACAGTTGAATAAAATTTTCCAGTGCAAAAATAACCTCTGGTGAAATGAATAAAATGCTCCAAACATATTTGATGAATGAATTCTAACAGTAGTTGAATACTGATTGCCAGATTTTTCAAAGGTTGTTGAAAATGGTTCCCTTTAGCAATGCAGGTGAGGGGAAAGTAAAGATACTGATTTCAAATTAAATTTGCAAACATAATCCCAGAGCTGCTTACCTGTATCTGGTCAAAATTAATTTAATAGATATTTCCCACTCACTCTTAAAAAGACAACATTTGATAGTCTCTTGAAAAATTGCCTTTAGAAAGTCTAACTGAAAAATAAAAATAACCACCAGTTTATGAAGAACAATTAATTTGTAGATATGCTACATAGCGTACAGCCCGCATATCAGCAAATTTATTCCAATTCTTTTGAATTAATTGAATATATTAAATCAGATCTGAATAAATCACAATATATCACAAAAATTTATATTTCTAGACTTATCTGTGAAGAAACTATGCCAGTTTATCTCCATGCAGCATCGCAGACAGATGATAGCCATATCCTCAACTTAAAACAATAAAACTACCAGTCCACTACCAAATCAGCTTTCCCCATCCAGTACTCAACTGGCAGGTCAGGTTTGCCTCCAACCAACTCTGCCTGGTCTTAAATACAATATGCAAAGTGTTTATCAAGTTCTACTCAAACTTTCAACATTATCAAATATAAGTTCATGTAAATTTAACCCCTTTGGTCACTGTATTTAAGACGACACCCATCATCCCAATTCCTGGTGTCCTTTATTTATTCTCTTTTTTTTTTTCATCCACAGAACTTCTTACTTCTCCATATGTATGGATATATATGCACTGCACAATAATATCTTGGTCAAGGACATAGTGTGCATGCAATGATAATCCCATAAAATGATAATGGAGCAAAAGAATTCTTATTTCCTAATAACCTGGTACATTATATTACAATGTAACCCAATGTGTTGCTTGAGTTTGTGGCGCTGTTGGTATAAACAAACCTGTGGAGATGCCAGTCATGTAAGAGTGTATCAGAAAGCCTGGGGTCAGAGAGCCAGTGTCACAGACCATATCTATGTGCGCCAGCTCCTGGCTCAAACCCTAGCAATACATGAAAAAAATAGCACACACAATTATATGCAGTACACAACGATGATAATAAACAACTACATTACTAGTTTATGTATTTACTCCTTTTATGTATACAAACATTTACTAAAACCATATGCCACACTGTGACAGCAGCAGCCTGGGACATTTCATGCTTACTATGTGTCTTTTTTGTACCATTTTCTCTCATACTTGATCTAATATCATGTTGTTTTGTTCACCATGGCCCTTAAATGAACAAAACCTACTGCTACTATTGCCATTAAGAAGCCACACTGAATGACTGACTCGGAATCAAAATTAAAAGTGATTAAGAACCATGAAAGTTGAAATCAGTGGGGGTTGTTGCTGACTAGTCAGGCATGTCCCATTCCACCATGGCTACAACACTGAAAAAGAAAGTAACAGCACTTGTTAAAGAATCTGCTTTGTTGAATGCAATAAGACTAGCAAAAATCAGGAAGGAATTATATCAGGTCTGGGGAAACTACAGATGATTCTGGATTGAAACTTCTAATAACCTGGAGTGAAGTATCACGTTCTCCCCAACATATTATGGTCAAAACAAAAAGTTAGTTTGCAATACTGATGGAAAGGCTAGTCCTGACCACAATGCTGAATTTACTGCTTGTTCTGGTGCCTTCAACAATAATCTTTATTTATTACACATCAGAGTTAGTGGTGAGTCTATGGGGTCTGACATGAAGGCAACTGAATAATTTTTGGAAATTTTAGAGAAGCTTATTGTGAAACTGGTTACTGAAGCAAATCTTCAACATGAATAAAACCTCCCCATTCTAGAAACAGAGGCCTGGAAGTATTTTCATCAACTTAGAGGCCAAATCACAGCAAATTTCCAGGCTCTTAAGGACAAGATAACATTCCTGCTTGAAGTCTACAAAAATGAGAAATTCTTTGACGTGGTGTAAGAACCCTATTGCTTTCAAATGTATCAATAAACACACTTTCAGTGTACTACAGTAGCAGTGAGAAGTCATGGATGATTTGGCGCTCCTTCCAAGATGCCCTCCTAAATGTATGCCAGCGAAACACAGAAGTACTGTTATTGACACTCTTAACTATAATTCTGAGATACAAAGTTCTTCATTAGATGAATAACCAAATACCTTTTCTCTCTCATTTGGAATCAATCAACCTATCTTTCCAGTTTCCTGTAGAGGAACATGTAATAAAGCCACACATATTAAAAATGATTCTCTAATCTGAGCTCTGTTATTTACCAGCTGTATGTCCTGAGGCATGTCATGTATAGTCTTGGAATCTCAGTTTCCATATCTATTAAAGAGGCCTAATGCCATGCAGAGTTGCCAAGGTTTAGAGTTGGTGAATGCAGTCTCCGTTTCCAGCATACCTATTGAGATGATAATTTGTATTTTACTGACAGCTGTAAGACTAAAACCATGAATGGCATTTTTTCCTATTATAATAACATGACTATGTCTGTGATCTGAGTTCTGGAGTCTCACTTGGGGGTTGAAAGGGGCAGCAGGGAACAAGGGAAGAGGGTGGGGTTGCTGTGTTCTTATTCCTCACCATGTTTGTGTTGAAAAAAGACAGTCTGGCTTGGGAAGGGGGGGTTAGTCTTCCTTCAAATGCAAAGGCAAACAGTACGCTCTACTGAGCTTTTCAAATAAGACTATGAGGTAACTGGGAAGGATAAAGCAACCCCTCCATATTAGAATCTTGACAAATGACTGTTGTACGTTACTTTGCTATTAAATGAGCCATGTTGACTTACTATTTAAATATTGATTCTTGCAGTGGCAACCAATGTATGCATGACAAAGCACAAAACTGAAAATATCCAAATTACATAAGGTCTCTGAAATTGCTGTATAATGCTAGGTAGTAAGGTAGTGTGGGGCAGCTCTCTGCTTTGGTTAGTAGGGGCTCAGGTTCATATTTAATTTCAGTTTTCAAAAATGGGGATGTGTGATATTGATGCATGGAAGTGTTATAGAACAAAATTCCTACTCACCATTCAAATGGAGAGCCCACACTGACTCTGTGGAGGGTTTTCCTTTTTGAGTGTGGGGAGGTGGGAGTGAGAAACTTCTGTGGGATGAGAATTCATGGCATCTTCAACACCACCGCATCATGACTTCACAGAAAGCTCTGGGACATAGTCACCAGCCTCCTCAGCAGATGACCCACAATGCCCCTGCAAAGCAACAGACCATTCCAAATCCAAGTCATCAAAGAAAGTTTTCTGCTTGCGATGAACTTTAAGAAAGTGAATAACTCTTTTCCAGTCACCAAGATTCATATGGGTAGGAAGAGAGGGAATGATCCCTTATGCTTCCACGCTGAAACTATGAGCTATAAAATGATTGTTTTGATGCCTTTCAAAACAAAAAGCTTTGAGTAACTGTAGCCACTGATATCAAAAAGGATATTCTCCAGAGTGACTCCGCATGTGTCAGTAGCAGCATCAACATGGGGAACTCTTAATTCAGTCTGTCCACGTGCCAGTCAGTGCTAAACACTTGGTAGGCACTGCCTCATTTAGTTCTTACCACCAGCTTATTTTGCTTTTCCAGATTAAGGAATTCAGGTTTAGGGCTGGGGATATAGCTCAGTGGAATAAGCGCTTGCCTAGCAAGCGCAGGGTCCGGAGTTCGATCCCCAGTACCGCAAAAAAAAAAAAAAAC